>RBNI01006179.1:0-11637 GCA_003990745.1 Jimgerdemannia flammicorona
TTTTTCCGGAGTTTGGGGGTGGGATAGAAAGTGACTGTCGATGGGCCGCAGCATAGGTTTTGTTTGGGCTTGGCCCTTGGCGTCATTGACCTGCGGAACCGCTTATGCTCTCATGCATCTTGGCAGGATTCTCGGTGAATAGAGCGGAGCCGCTGCTTTGCTATACCCGAGCGGTTTCATATCCCTTAAACGAAAAATCAAACCGGGGAGGCGCGCACGGTAACTTGTCAAGTGTGCACGGTAACTCGCCAAGTGTGCACGGTAACTCGCCTAGTTCGTCAAGTGCACGGTAACTCGCCAAGTGCTTTTTTTTTTTCATTCATTTCATTTGTGCAACACCAGGTGAGACATTGGACGTCATTCGTTAAGAGAGAAGATGCTTATACACGTGCGGCATGACAGCTCCGCGCGTTCTAACCATGTTCAGTACTCCATAGATCTTTTTGCGCGCGCCGCGTCAGACAAATGGCAGATCGGCGTGGTTAAAATGACGCCAGTGCAATCTAGAGGCCAATTAGTCATCGTAACTCTCTTAGAACACATGTATGTTCTCCTTTCCTTTTTTTTTGACCAATTCATTGTCAAGTTGCTTCCGGCCGCACTCAGAATGGTAGTGAATGGCAGGAACTCTGGAAAGAACCTTCGCAAGGATTCTTCCATCCGTGAAAAATATAGATTTTAAGTCACACTGCCCTCTGAGACACCAAGAGAATCCAGCGCGCTCAAGAATAGAACTTCGACCATCTACAATATGTAATCAGCGCGATCGTGACGCCATAAACCCCTTCTGCTTCTCTTTCGTATGATCCGGGCCTCGTGAACAGAATTTTGGAATTTGGGATCAACGAATAAACGAGATTTCGGCTTTTGGATAAATTCAGACTGACTTCAGATGGGCACATGGGTCCGGTCGCTTATAAATAGATAAGCACCATTCCGTATCATTATTTTATTTTTTTGTTTAAAAAAGGTTTAAACGCATACAAAAAGTACGCATTTGATCATCAGCTTGAATCAGAAATGGTTTTGAGCCGGGCCTTCTTAAATCATATAGATCATAGAATCCCCATATTTCATCCTACGGAAAAAATATCTGTTGTAGTCCCTTAGGATCTACTACAGGTAAAGTTTCCTACTGATGATGGGGATTCTACAAACCGCTCCCGCCTCGTTTTTGTATCATCCGCACCGCGTGGGATGGTTCGAGGTAATGGGAAAAATTTCTGGTGGGTGTGTCGTGATTGGTGCCAGTGGTCCTGTTCACTGTTAGCAGTCTTGAGGTACAAAGGACTTGGTTGAGATGTTAAATCGGTTATTCCATCGTTCCCCATAAAAGATTAGGTGATGATAACCTTTCATTACGTGCATGATGGTAATTTTAATTCTTCGACGGGGCATTCCAAATTCTACTTTTATGTCGTTGATACATGCTGTTAGAAGTATCGTTTATACAATAAATTACTAGAATCAAATGTTTTGAGCCTAATGAACTCAACAATCGCCTCCGAATCTCCTTCACTCTCACAAAGCTGTCGGAAAATAGATCCTTTCCGCCTCAAAAGATTACTTGGTGTGTCGAATTCAACAAGTCGACCATTGTCTATAAAACGGGAGAGAAATCTGTTAATAAAATCGCGAACGCATCATAGGGCATCATCAATGATAAATGGCGCAGTAGATGGTACACCACCTAGAACTATAACGCGGTCGTAGTCAATGATCGTTCTTAGTCTATGCGCTATACACAGTAATGTTGAGTGCGCAAACTCTTGTCGGATGATTGTTTGAATACGTTGATCGGCAACTTGATCTATGTTGGCCGTTGCTGGTTTACCGGATAAGTTGGTTATTTTGAGATCACAGAGTTATTTGAGAGCTGTAAACTATGAATTTTGGCTTCAGTATCAAATTCACCTTCATCCATGATGACGACCTGATGAAAATTATGATGACAAGATGTTTACATTATGGATGTTTCAATTCAGCTGAAAGATGCCGTATCCCGTGTTGTAAGGTAACCTTGTCAATTACCTTTGAATTCCTCAGTATTGCTCTTGCCAAGCACAGTAATTGTTTTTGGCCCTGACTGAGGTTGGCTCCTCCTGTAGATACCTCCGCATTTAGATAGAAATGTGTTCCTTGCGAACACGCGTTTCCTGTCTTCGCTGTTAAATAGTCCGAGGGTAGCACGTCCACGCGGCTTAGCGCGCGTCCCAGTTCTTCGTCTTCGTAGGCATTTAGCGGATCAAGGTTGGATCGAATCTATGTATGCGCGAATGAGGGTCGCTTCAGTAACGCAATATATAAGATCGGCAGTAACGTTCAAGCTCCCGCATACCATGTAATCGATCACTCACAGTTCCAGAGAAGAGAATAGGATCCTGTGGAATGATGGTGATCCTGGATCGCAAATCCTCCAATCCAATGAATCCAATGTCAATGTTGTCAATTCGTATATGACCTTGACTTGGGTTGAGAAAACGGAGCAAGGAAAGGGCCAGAGTTGATTTGCCTGATCCTGATCTACAAAATTGCGGAGGATATAATTTCACATCGCTCATCGGTCATTGGTACGCCAACACGATACCTGGACTACACATCGAGTAATATATTTAAATGATTTTACCGTCCTACTACACCGACCTTCTCCCCGGCGTGAATGCTCAGATTCAGTCCATGCAATGCAATGTCCAACTCTGGTGCATACTTGATCACCAGACCCGCGACATCGATCCTCCCTTCCTGAGGCCACGCAGCAGGTAGACGCGAGATATCAATATTACGTGCCCGTTCTTCCTCAGTCGGCAGATGCATCAGCTCGCCGACCCTTTCGACGCTATTCATGTGCATTTCGAGAGCGGAACGGCGCCGCAAGAGGTAATCGATCTGGCGCAAGAAATTGATGGCCTGCGAGAGAGATAGACCGGCTACGCCTGCGTCAATGCGGCTAGGACTGAGAAGGATAAAAAAGCCTGCAAGAAAGGACATCACTGCAGCGGCAGAGTGTGCACGGCTGTTTACAGAAACAAATACGAAGTATCTCAGTTCAAAGTTCTAAATCATCATCGTTTGTGTGAAAAAAGTTTCATTAACGCATCTACCTACACGGATAACCATCGCTCGCACGTGTGCAATATATGGTATGGCAAAATCGAATTCTCGAGTCGACTGGCCATCTCCCTGGTGAATTGATTATGTTTGCCGAAGGCACGTATAGTTACCGCTCCCCTATTAGGAAAAGAACGGTACATCCAAACACATAAAATTACTCTACTGTTGATTGGAATCCAAGTTACTACTGTTATTCCCAATTATCCTGCGTGACGCTCACCTCACGGATTCCATATAATATGCTACCATGGCGCCATGCGCGGAAAGCTCCAACCATTTCAACTCACGAGTGATTTTACTGAAGATGTTGCCGATGTAGATGTAGACAACCCCTTTCAAGTTGATTAAACGTTGTTATTCAGGATGAACTCAGAATTAGAAGGCTCGAATATAATATAGGTTTATATTGCTCACCGACACCGATTGAAGCAATCAGAAATACAGGAGTGATGGTACTAATTACACCGATGGTCATGGCAACGGCAACCAGATTCCCAAGCAAGACACCACACTCATTAGCAAGGGAGCTAAAGTTTCCGTCTATGACCTCCAAATCCTGCAATGATCACGTAAGGAAATTGGCCATGCTCTTCTTTATTTCAATCTTGTTCTTTGTTACATGAACATGAAATCAAAATAATACTGAATATTGTTATACATACTTTGCCAAACCGGCTTATGATATCCCCAACAGTGTTGGTATCAAAAAACCTTAAGGGAGCACGAGCAATGGCTTGAAGAACTTGCCGATGTATTGCTCGTGAGGCTTTGAGCGAGCCAGAATAAATGGCGACCATGAATAGAGCCTCCATTAAGAGGCCGGTTAACGAAATAGTGACATAGACTCCTAGATACCTATCAGCGTTGAAACTGGTTTGCAATTTGCTTGCAGCTAGGCGTTGTTTAGCATATTACGTGAATGACGATAACATATACTCCCAATACAACTAGCACGAACAACGTCGCAGACTTACCTGAAGGATCAGATGACCACATCTTCAACCACCAACCTTCTCCCACACTCACCACCCGACGGATCAAAATAATGCAAGTAATCACGGCCCAAAACGGTATACCACCGCACGCATCGAAGAAGTCGCGGAAAACCTGACCACGGGGACGTATTTCATGATTCCATGATAATATGCTATTCCCTGCAGCAATACTGTTGCGTCGATGAATATTCACTGATGCGCCGCCGTCGGAGAAGGGGAGAGGCTGAACAAATCTTACATCCTTGTCCATCTCGACTTTCGTACGTGGATCCGGCTCACTGATAAATTCCTCCTTTCTTGTGTCGATTCCATCCGTTTGAAATACCTCCTTCAGTATTTCCTCGATCCTACTGCTCTTGCTGACGATTGCTTTATAGGCTACCCTTCCGCCATCCATCTTAACAATGTATCTTGCACCAGGTAAGCACAATCTGACATGATGAGTGACCAACAATCTTGTACGGCCATGCATCAGAGAGCCGATCAGACAGCGTTCGTAGACATGTTGTGCAGTTGCTGCATCGGCAGAAGATAAGCAGTCATCCAGTAAGACGACCTGGGCGGAAGAGTACACGGCGCGGGCGAGGCTCACCCTCTGTTTCTGTCCTCCCGACAACGCGGTCCCATTCTCGCCAATCACAGTCATGTCCCCGTGCTCGAACATGTCCAAATCTTTGCGGAGCGCGCAGACATCCAGCACCTCGTCATAACGTTGTTGATCGAGTGGCCAGCCGAAAAGCACGTTGTCGCGAATCGTGCCGCTTTGTAGCCAAGCCTGTTGTGATACGTACGCGACGCTGCTCGGAAAAGTCAACGTCAGTCCTGCTGTGTTGAGGGTAAGGTTATCTGTTTCTACCACTTTCGGAAATTCGACTGTTCCGGACATTAAAGTCATCTCGCCAAGTAGCGCCATCAGAAGAGCCGATTTCCCGCTCCCAGTTGATCCACACACAAGGCTCAATTCGCCAGCAGGAAACGATATGTCAAGTTCGCGCAAAGTGAATGACGTGGAAGGTTTCGTTTGCGCTTGAGAATCGTCAGCGGCGTGCTTTTTTGATGTCGAATGCCGCTCATGAGTCCACCGTATCGTCGCATTACGGAAGCTGATGTTTGTTTCTTTTACCTCCACTGGGCATTCCCGCCTTGTTTCGGAAGCTTCTAGGAACGCCGTGATCCTCTTGTAGCTGAGAGTAGCACTAACAAACGTGTTAACAGTAACGGGGACGGCATACAGGGGATCGCGGAGCTTGGTGAAAAGCTGGATCGCGGTGAAAGCTGTCGGTGCCGTCAGCTGGCCTGCAGCCAGCTTTGTGAAGGCGACAAATGATCCAAGAGTCACCAGAACAGGAGTGGCGAGAAATATAAAGACGATACTGGAGCTGGTGGTGTATACTAAAAATTGAGATACATTGGGTCAAGTAATTGTCCGCAGTGAATAGCTCAAGAGCAACACCTCGCGGAGCAGAGCGAATTACATTTTCGGTATTTGAATTGCAGCGTACCGCACCTGCGCGCATGCGTTCCAATTCCAATTCGCGTACTTTGAAAATTTTATCCGTGAAGGGGCGCTCCCAGGTGTTGATTTTAATGGTTCGGATGCCTTGAATAAGCTGACAAAATCGCAATGATGCTGAGCAAATACTTCGTGAAGGTTACCAAAATGCATCAAGGTCGGAAATGGTGCTTTTGCTATGCAAACCTC
The DNA here is from genome assembly GCA_003990745.1 of Jimgerdemannia flammicorona. NCBI lineage: Eukaryota > Fungi > Mucoromycota > Endogonomycetes > Endogonales > Endogonaceae > Jimgerdemannia > Jimgerdemannia flammicorona. The sequence continues at coordinate 5,809 of RBNI01006179.1, forward strand.
TCTAGTCAATGCTAACCGATTGTCTCTGATGCTCATCACATGCTTCGATTAAAAATAAAAAAAAAGAAAGAAGTGTTTGAAATACGGTAATGAAATTGCGTAATCTGTGACAACAAAGTCGCCCCGCCTCTAATTGATAAAGTACGTACCCCCATTATCCGCGAAAATGTGACACTGCAACCCGAACTCAGCAGCACAGCTGCCGACATCGTGGCCAGACCGACGAGCGCACTCCATCCAAGGAGCTGATACAGCTGTACGACGCCAAAGATCAATGATAAGGGGGCGGTGTAAATGCCGTGAATTCGATTCGCCGCCTCGGCAATCCTGTTCACGTCAGAAGTTAGATTGATGTCGACTGGGTCTTCAGCATCACGACCGTCAGACTGCGAGGTTGACGGCGGGTGGCCGGAATGGTCCGTCGATGACAACGCCCTTGCGAAAATCTCCAGCGGTAACACACTCTTCAATCGGATGTCGATGCGGCGGCTGATGTGGAGCATCTGCGTTTCGAAGACCGTTTTGCCGATCTCGGCGGCGAGCATAATCATGAGATAGCGGAACGCCGTCGATCTTGCTGCCGGCGTGGATTCTTGGATGCATCGCAAGAAGAGCTGGAAAAAGTAAGGTGATACGTATTCCGACAGCGAGAAGAGCAAGGCGAAGGTAAACTGCCATGCGAGTTCATGTCGATTGAAGGCAATAATGCGGCGAGCCAAAGAGTCGCTTCGCCTGTACACGTTGTGTTGTTGACGTATGAGTGGATGTCGATTGAGGCATTGTCATTACAAACGCAGATAAGAGTCGATAATCACATGCCTTGTCCGGCTGAATTTATCATAGAGAGCATCCGGGGCATCGTCGGCATCCATAAACCTCTTTAGATCACGGCCTTCCAAATTAGCGCCAAGTCCAATCAAAGGATTGATCCAGGAAAAAGTTACACGCAACCACAGAGCTGCCGAGGCGGTGGTCTTGGTTTCCTGTTGGATAAATTCGAGTCATGACCAAGGGAGGGGCAATAATCGTTTCTCCGCCCTTGGAATAAACCCAGCAATTCACACACCTTGTCAGCACTGCGCACAGGTTCAAGATGACTCGGAAGAAAATGAAGGATCACGGCAGTGCAGCATGGTATCGCGTAGCAGTATGTTATTACAATGGCAATTGTCTCCAGCATGTCCAAAGTACGTGAAGGCGAGGCTGTGGGGGATTATTGACAATCATCAATCATTTGTGGCGGCTTCGTCAGTCACGTGCCAACATTAAATATATGGGATGAAATTTTTCAATCCAGATAGGCCATAAGGTACTTTTTAATAAACTTCGCCTCATATAAGCAACTGATCCTCGTACTAATTCATGTATTTAGTTGGCATGAGACGACATTCGTGGAGAGTAATGTGTGAGTGTGCAATATGTGCAATATGTACATATATGTATATGGGAGATATGATGGTCAGATTTATGATCACTCCACATACTGAATTGAAATGCCGTAAGCACAATCTCAAGTGAGTTATCTCTTGACCATTCAACTCGAAACGTTTCGCATATTATTACGTGTAAACTGTGATGCTTTAGATTGCATGACCTCCAAATCTGAACACAAGTTACTCTAAGGGAAGTTTGTTTCCAAATAGACCTTTGTACAAACTGATCTAAGTATTTGCAGTGTATGTGACACTAGGCATACCCCGGACCATGAAACAGACATAAAGGGGTCACGGGAGAGCCCTTAAAAATAGGCATCATGGGCCAATAGCGTCAATAAAAAAAAAAAAAAAAAAAAAAAAAAAAAACGCACGCAAGCGTCCGGCGAGATGTCGTGCTCGGCAGGCTGCCGAAAACAGGTGGGCCGGAAGATGGGGTGTGTAACCGTGGAAACGATCGAAGTAGATTAATAAGGCTATTGCCCGAAACGGCTATGGGTTGCAGAGTACTATGGCTGAGGTTTGGATCTTTTGCGACGTTTCCGACTGTCTTTGCGGGGTTGGAGGGTGCTGATTGTCACATTTGGGTTTGCCACCTCGTTTTCCGGCAAACCTTTCCCCAGTACTTTCATTTAATTGCGTCGTGAACATTGGAGAGCGGCAGGTCCGTCAAACACGGATCGACATCCGATAAGCAGGCCACAGGTACCAAGTCTTCGCTCCTACCCTCCGTGCGTTCGGGCCGATTGTTTAATTGTATTGACTGAGTGGTCCTTAATTAAAAAAAAAAGATAAAATAAATGCAGGCGATATTTTTGCGTTGCCCGGCCACTCTCCCAATCGAATTCCTCTGAGCTTGCCGTTGCAATCCGACGAGGTCACTCCGAACACCACGATCGGCTGTCTGTACATGAGTGCGCTGAATGTTGATTGGAAGCTTAACATACACACACCCCGAGGTGCGGCGGCACTCTACAAAGCTTTGTGCTTTGTTTACAAATCACCATACCGAATACACGTCTTCTTCGGAACGCTATTAATACAATCGGAATCCTTGATTACACCCTACAACATAATTACCTCGAACGAGGTCCAGAAAATCAAATGGGTTTATGACTAGAGAGAGTGGGTGTTAAATCACTTTTCGAGCGTCATGATCGAAAAACTAGTTAGTCGATCGAACAGAAATCGAGAGAAACGGCAGGACGTAGTGACAGTGCACACGAGTTCTAATATTATTACGCATGAACCCAGTTGGTGATGGATACCGTAGAATATGTACATGTCTGTGCCCGAATGGCATGTCTGTGCCCGAATGGCCTGTCTGTGCTCGACTGGAGGTGAGGTAGCGATGTTCACATGTGAGCCGAACCAGAGTGTTGGTAAGAGACCAGGGTCCACTGGGTCACGTGGTTGACGTATCTAATCTCTTGGAGTCATCATGAATCACGTAAATAAATATACTAACACAACATTATTAGCATTGATTCACATAAAAAAAGCAAAGGTTTCCCATCCAATTGTATACGTTGCGAGACAACGGTACCCATCGCCAACTGACTTGATGGCTAGGCCCGGTTATGGAAAAGCTCAAAGTTGTCAGGGTCATCAGCAAGGCCATGGGATGGGATGGGATGTACCCACAAGACTGTGGCTTCCCAGTACTTTGGCACACTTGAAGATCGTCTGCCATGTTAGAAACAGGTTCGGTGGGTAGGACATCTGATAAAATGGTTGCTATTGGTTCAAGTGGTGGGGTAAGATGCAGAATTTTTGGCTAAAAAAAAGTTGTGAGTGGGGTGAATCGACGGTGCATAGTGAATGTAATACAAATGATACCAATGATGGTGGATATATCCGAGGGATATATCGGGGATATATCCGGGATGGGGCATGCTATGCAGGCAGGTGCGGTTGATTGGACGGCACACGGCTGATTACAAATTATTTTTCAACTCTAACATTCCATTTTCTTCACTACACTCATCACTGCACTGCGCGAAGGTCCTTCTGTGCCACCCAACAGAACTATTCAAGACCAACCTGCCCGCACGTCCTGCTTGTTCCTTCTCTTGTTCCGGACCCGGCCTATGAACCAAGGATTACACGTCAACAAGGACCACGAACGAGAAGCGACCCCTAAGACGATACATCACCATAACCCTCAACACCCTTACTCCAGAGTAAACAAACCAACCATGTCTGGGTACACACCATATACGTCCTATATATCGGCCCTGAACGGCCTGTCGCCTGACAACTCTCCAACCCTTTCGCAGGAGGACCTCGCCGACGACTTGGCCCTCTGGACGAATGCCCAGTTCACCTTCGACATGCCCCCCGGCATTGGTATTTATGACGATGAAACTTTTGATTTGAACAAGCTGAGCCAGCAGCAGCAACAGCCGCAGCAGCAACAGCCCTCGTCCTTGCCTAAATCTGAGAGCATGGACAACGTCGACGAGCCCGTCACCTACGAAGGATTGGCTGAGTATCTTGACTATGGTATGTTTAGTCGATGTGCATGCATAGCGTTCCAACGGTTCGTGCATCCATCCCCATTTAATAATTGACCCATGCTCTGCGTGTCTGCCGATTTCCTACTTAAGAACTGCCCCACAAACAAGACCAGCAGCAGCAGCAGCAACAACAAGCTATTCCCCTTGCGAGCCTGCACTCCCGCTCTCGTCATAACTCGGCCACGCGCGCCCAGCCCGCTACCGCCCTCCTACAACCCTTCGTCATCCCCCACCCCCCCGCTCCCACAACGGGCGTCCCCACGATCAACACCCGCATTGCTCCGGCCCCCGCCTCGACCACGAGCTCCCCAACCACCACATCCTTCCCCGCCATTTTCCCAGCTCCCACCGCATACATCGCCGCTGCCCCGGCTCTGAAACCTGTGGCCGTAGCTTACAGCGCCCCGCTCCTCCTTGCTAAGCAGCCTTCTCCCAGTGCCGCGCTTCCTTATATGGGGGTCTCCGCGCTTCCCGCCGCGGGCCCTGCCTCCACCAAGCGGCGCCACGCGTCGATCGACTCGACATCGATGATAGGCTCCACAACCCCAAGCGAGGCCGGGTCGCCCGGTCCCGACGAGCTTGTCGACCCTGACACAGCGTCAAAGTTAGCTGCGGAGGAGGACAAGCGGCGGCGTAACACGGCGGCGTCTGCGCGTTTCCGCATCAAGAAGAAGCAGCGTGAGCAGGCGCTCGAGCGGACTGCACGCGAGATGAGTTCCAAGGCCGACCTACTCGAGAACCGCGTGCGCGAGCTCGAGATGGAGATCAAATGGCTGCGCGGTCTTATTGTCGAGAAGGACTCTAGACTGCTCGACCTCGCCGAAGGGAAGGCCCCGCCCAAGTCCGACGAGCCCGCCGGGAAGAAAGTGAAAACTGATGGAGAGGAGGCCGCGAAGTAGTGGACGGAAAATGACGATCCCCGGGACGATGGACCCTGTTTTTTCTCTGTCGCGAATTTCTTTTTCTCTGCTTGCTCTTTGTTTGACAGAAGGACTCCGAAAAGAAAAGAAAAAAATCCGTAAACTATTATGCTATGCTGCTCATTTTTCCCCTTACATGCCTGTTGCTCCCATTTATACTCTCCACATCCACACATTCAAACACGGGCTGTTTTACGTACAAAGTCTTGCATGCATTCTACGATCTTTTTCAATCTGCACCCCATCCCAAAACAATATGCCTTCAACGCTTCGCTGTACCCGGTAGCGGCTGTTTCCATAAAGCCATAAAGACCCCTGTTACTTATACAGAAGAACGCGCCCGCTCCGATCCAGAGGGCAGTTCGACCTTGCTTCTCTGTTGGAGGCGCCTCATGCGGTGATTGGGGGGATCGGTGGTGGGATTGGGGTGGGGGATTGGGGTGGGGGATTGGGTTGATGGGCGGGTGGGATTGAGTTGATGGTCGACTGAAGACAGGCAGTTGTATTCACGATCAAACAGACCAGCAGTCCAACAAGTAGTCGAGTAGATCAGTGACAAAGTTCAGTAAACCAGATTTAAATAGTTTCAGTTAGAGAGATTAATGTCAATTTATCTTAAACAGATTTATTTATAAAGTAGTATTTTAGTCAATAGAGATAAGTATTTTATTATATTTTTGATTTATTATAATAATATTAATTATAAATTAATAATAGGATAAATTATAATTATATTATTATTTAAAATAATAATAATAATAATAAATAAGTAATTTTAAAAATAAATAAATAAAATAATTTTTTATAACTTTTAATAAATATAAGTTTTAAATTTTTATTTAAAATTATAAAATTATATAATATTAAAATTAAATATTTTTAAAAAATATGTAAATAAGTAAAAATATATAATAATTATGTTTTATTTTATTTATTTATTTATTTTTAAAATTACTT
>RBNI01006180.1:0-11637 GCA_003990745.1 Jimgerdemannia flammicorona
AAGTAGAAGACTTCTGGCACCCTATCCTCCAAGACAACCCAGATCAATTCCTGCAAGGATTGATCTCAGTATTCCAAGGCCCAAGCATCCAGGTTAGATCTCCCCAAGACCCCACATTTGTTCCTTATTTTGTGGAAGAGAACCTCATAGACTGGAGAGCTCCAGATCTTGTTCCCGATTTTCCTGCCACTGCTGAACATGATGATGTCATCAATGACGTCATCCCGCACAACATACCCAAAGCACACAAAGTACACGAAATGTATGACCTGTATGACGAATTCGTGGATCTCATCTCTTTCAGTGATGATGATGATGACGATGAAGAAGCCCCCATGGTCCTGAACTTTCTGCTCTAAGTTCTTTGTTACACCAGATAATGCCAGCACTGGTATTCTCATGTAACACTGGATAATGCCAGCACCAGTATTCTGAGGTGATGCAAAATTGTTCCAGCACTGGCATTTTGATGTGATACCAAATAATACTAGCCCTGGAACTTGGTAGTTTTAGTTATTGGAATTTATATTTAGCTTTATATCTTAGCAACCATTGAATTATATTTTGTATAAATACCCCTCTTATTTCCTCTGAAATAAAGTCAGTTCTGGTTTTACTTACACACACTTCCTTGCAAGCAATCTAAGAGATAACAAGACAGTTAAAGATAAGAAGTTTGAGGACTATAAGACCTTGGGAAGGCACTCCAATAAGAACTTGCTTATAACAACTTGAGTTAGTCTAAGAGATACATCTTAAAGAGAATCTGGTGTATTTGAAGGACTCAGTGACCACTACGTGACACTATTTAGTAATTAGAGTAAAACTAGTAAGAGCTTTAATACTATTTCAAAGTTATGTAATATAATGGTGATCTCAGAATAATGATATCAGAACAGGAGACAGTTTTTTCTTATAAGTTACCAGATCAGAGTACAAGAAGATTATATAGCATGACTCACCCAGACTATAAGATGAGTCATGATGACTAACTGTGAGTCATTGGGACTACAAGACAGATATCTCAAGGAATATAAAAGAAGGATCAAGGAACTGCAGTAGCAACAACTCAATAAAATCCACTAATCCTAAAATAGCTCAAAGACTTACCACAAACAAAATGTCTGCTGCTTACCAAACCTCAAGGTCAAGGAACCACCAAGGCTCCTCAGTCCAAGAAAGAATATTCCAAGACATCTGAAGAGTCATAAGGACCTGTACCATAAGGACTCCTAGTATCAATCTGGGTACTGGTGACCCTTATCATTATATTCTCTACTATTATGAGATGGAAATAAGAATCACCATTACTACTGAATGTCTTCAGATATAGTAAGAATATAAAATAGAAAACCTCCTCTGCTGGGAATTCCCTCAAGCCAGCTCTCAAGAGCTATAAGATGCCACTCTCATAGATATATATGAAATAAGGACAGCCAAGAAGATTCATCAGATCTTCAGATATATACTATGGTTGATTCCCAACTTAGAGTATATCAGAGTCTCAGACTTCAGGGATCTGTCAGTCTGCTATATCAATGCACTAAAAGCCATAGTGGCTATAGAAGCCCAGTCCACTATTACCATTAATAGTAATAAGGTAGAAGAGTTCTGGTATTTCATTCTTCAGGACAACCTAGATCAATTTCTGCAAAGATTGATCTCAGTATTCCAAGGCCCAAGCATCTAGGTTAGACTCCTCCACAACTCTATATTTGTCTCTTATTTTGTGGAAGAGGACCTTATAGACTAGAGAGCCCCTGATCTCCTTGCTCTCTTTGCTGCCAAATGTGATGATATCATCAGCAATGACATCATCCCACATAATATATATGAAATATATGATAAAGTATGTGAAATAGACAAAACATTTATAGATCTCATCTCTTTTGAGGACAGTGATAAAGATGAAGCCTCTATGGTCTTAAACTTTCTGCTCTGAGTTCTTGATGATACTTAATTCTGCCAGCATCCTTTTTCTATGTAACAGTTAATTCTTCTACTAATATTCTGATCCTGTATAACTCTGAATTCTTCTAGCATCCTTTTTCTATGTAACAGTTAATTCTTCTACTAATATTCTGATCCTGTATAACTCTGAATTCTTCTAGCATCCTTTTTCTATACCACCAAAATTCTACCAGCACTCTGAACTTATACAACTATCTATACTAATACTGGAATCTGTACCAACAACTGTAGTTTTCTGTATTCTAGTATTTTATTTAGTTATTAGAATTTATATTTAGCTTTATATCTTAGTAACTATTGAATTATATTTTATATAAATATCCTTCTTATTTTCTTTGAAATAAAGTCAGTTCCTCTTAGTATAATATACACAATTCCTTGCAAGCAATCTAAAGAGATAATAAGACAGTTTAAAGATAAGAAGTTTGAGGACTATAAGACCTTGAGAAGATACTCTAATAAGAACTTGCTTATAACAAACTTGAGTTAGTCTAAGAGATATACCTTAAAGAGAATCTGGCATATTTGAAGGACTCAGTGACCACTATATAACAACTTAGTGCCTATTGGCTAGTAATTTAAGATGAATCCCTTACTTTCAAGCTGAAAAATATACAACTACCACAACAACTACCCTGACTACAAGAGTCACCCCTGTAAGAATTCAAGACAAGATGGAAATACATTCTCTTATATTCTATGGATATACTACTGAAGAGTCAATTCTGACCTTCATTGAAGACTTTGAACAATTTGCTACCATACATATGAGCCCTTGGCATAGATATACAATTGGTCCTTCTACCAGTCAGCCTCAGAGGACCTATCAGAGATAAGTTTAATATAGCCACCATTGCTGATGCTGGTGCAGCCAAACTTGTCAACATGAAGATCTTCTTCAGAACTATATACTATACTGAAGAGATTAAGCAAGCTCTCAAGAATTAACTCAATACTATCTGTCAGAGACTCAGTGAAGATCCCAACTTATTCTATACCTGAATCTGCCACCAGATTGTCTTGGCTGACTATAATGATGTCCTCAAGGAATAAATAGCTAATTCAACCTTCTTTAAAAGAGTTCACCCTGAAATTGCCCTAGAAATCTGGTCTACCCCAGCTGCTCTGACACTTGACCAGAAAGTGGTCTTTGTATAGAAATATTGAACTGCCAGACACTCTGCCAAATACTTAATGGAGAAAATAACTAGTATTAAGATAGAGCCATCAAAGCCAACTAGTATTATACCTGCCACAGTTGTAAACAGACAACCATCTCCACCTACTCCCAAGATAGCCAAAGCTGACCCAGTGGAGAAACTCACCAAGCAGTTTACCAAGATGACTGTACATCTTAGTGATATTGTTAGAGAAGTCTGAAGTACCAACAGGAGATCAGTACAGAGATTTGCAGCTACTACAGAAGAATACAATATTATATGCTTCAGATGTGGAGAAGAAGACCACTATGCAAAGAGTTGTATGACTGAAATAAGATACAAAGTCCAACCAAGCAATGCTACCAGAACTAGAGAACAAACTAATATAGTAGTCATTGAGGAGATTAGCAATACTGATAATGAAGAATATTATAAGGAGTCTGAATTCTACCCTGTTACTGAAGGTACCAGAACCCAGTCTAAGCCCTATGATAAGAAGAGCAACAGCAAGCCAGTTGGAAGACCAAAGAAGACCCCAGCTATTACTATTCAAAGCAAGACCCAACCTAAGGAGATTGATCAAGACATAGAGTTAGATGAAGCTATCTGCCAAATTATTGAAGGCACTACTCTAGTCTCAGAAGAAAGTAAAGCAAGAAAGAACAGAAGCTATACAAGACCAAGATCCATCAGTATAATATCTATAAGGATCTCAAGGAACAGAAGGTCAATATAACTTTTGGACAACTAGCCAAAGTCTTTGTCTTCAGATAGCAGTTGAGAGTAGGACTTGCAACTACTGTCAAGAACCAAGAGTACAAGATCATAAAAGTTCACAATGCACAAGAAGATAATCAAGAAGATTCAGGTGAAGTATCTGAAGATTAGTACAAGATATCAGCCTATACCTTATATCAGATTGAAGATTGTATCTTTGATGTCATCATTGATACTGGTGCTGGAGAATGCCTTATAAACAAGAAGACAATTGACTGCCTAGGCTGGGATATTGAAGAGTCTACCAAGATAGTCTATATTACAGCAGATGGTATATAAGCTACCCTCCTTGGCAAGATCTGAGAAGTCTCCATCAAGATTGAAGAAGCTACCATCTCAGTAGATGTGATTGTTACAAGTGTCACTAACTATAACATCCTCATTGAAACCAATAGCTTCACAAGACCAAGATCATCATTAATCTCAATGCCCAGAAGATACAGATTAACTATAGAAGAAGAAAGGTATGAGTCTCTATCAATATCTACAAAGGAGTTCTACTAGACATGAAGGAAGGAGATGAAGAGGACACAGAAGTCTTCATACACTTGGTGAATAAGAACAGGAACAAGAACAAGACACCCAAGCTCACAGATGAGCAGTGGTACAACAAGATCATTGATGGCTATATCCCTCAAGAAAGATGCCCCCATAGTACTAGGATATACTACTCCAAATACCTGAATGACTACTGGTCCTGTATTAGTAAAGTCAGAAAAATCTGCCAACAAAAGCATGAGCAAGAAGCTGCTGAAGCAAAAAGGAAAGCTGAAGAAGATGATCAGCCCCCAGAGCTTTAAGCTAACAGTGATGATAAGGAGGAACAAGAACCAGACATCACCCTCAAAGTCAAGAAGTTTTACCCTGAAGCTAAGATCCCAGAATATAAGACTAAAGGAGCTATAGAAATAGACCTTGCTAGCATTTAAGATGCTACCCTTGAACCACAGACCACCACTCTACTTGATACTAGAATTGGAGTCAAGTTGCTAGAAAACTATACTGGAATTATTAAGACCAGGAGCAGTCTGGTCAAAAGTGAAATCTCAGTTGAAGGAGGAGTAATTGACCCTAATTACACTAGTGAGATCTTCCTCATAGTCAGGAATCACAACCTCACTACTCTATTCAAAGTCAAGAAGTATGACAGAATTGGCCAGATGCTGATCCATGAAGTCAAGAAGCCTAAGATCACTGAAGCCATTGAACTTATCAAGACCAAGAGAGGAGAACAAGACTTTGGATCTACTGGAAGAGGAGTCTATACTGCTATCAAGATTACCAAACTTGAGCACAAGAAGGACAAGAACCAGAATAAGCACATATATACCATTAGAGAAAACTTTCCTCTAAAAGAACAACTTCTCAAGATCCTGTACCAGAACAAAGAAGTACTTACTACAGACTTCAGAGATATTTACAATCAAGAATCCAAGTACTACCATAAAGTTGACACCAGTGATACTAAGCTCATCTATCAGAAATTCAGACCTATACCACCTGTCTACAGAGAATAGCTTTGAGCAGAACTTAAGGAAATGGAAGAAGCTGGAATCATCAAGCAAGCTATCAGCCCCTGGGCTTTATCTATTGTTCTTACCCTAAAGAAAGGAAGCAAGCCTAGAGAGTTTGCCTTAAGATTCTGTATTAATTACAAGAAGCTCAATGCAATTACCAAGAAAGATAGACAGCTCTTGCAAAATATTCAAGAAATCCTTACTACTCTTGGAAGTAAAGCTAAATACTACACTACTCTGGATCTGTTCTCAGGCTTCTATCAGATTGATCTCACTCAAGATATTAGTGAGAAATTAGTCTTCATCATACCTGATGCTACTTATGTCTATCTGCAAATACTATTTGGAATATATAATGCTCTAGTAAGTTTTTAGCAAATGATGAACAGAGTCTTCAGCAATGAGATTGGAAAATGGCTCTTTGTCTATATTGATTATATAATCATCTTCAGCAACACTATATAGGAATATGTTAACTACATACAGCTAGCTCTCAAGAAGCTCAAGGAACATGGCCTCTACATCAAGCCAAAGAAGTGCAAGTTTGTAGTCTAAGAAATTGCCTATCTAGGACACATCATCAATTAGACTAGGATTCACATGGACCCTATGAAGATTGAGACTATTTTAGTCTACCCAAGACCCAGGACAACTATAGAAGTCTATGCCTTCCTTAGACTGACCTCCTGCTATAGAAGATTCATCAAAGGATACTCCAACATTGCAGCACCCATCTATGAGTTACTGAAAAAGGAGACCAAATTTGAATAGACCAAGAAATGGTAAGAAATCTTCAATAAACTCAAGACTAGGTTGGCCTAAGCATCCATTCTCAGAAGACCAGATTGGAATCTAGAGTTTATTTTACAGACAGATGCAAGTGTTATAGGATTTGGAGCAGTCCTAGCTCAGAAGAAAGATGGACATAAATAGTGCTCCCAAACGAATTAAATCAATTCAAATTGAATCAAATTGAGGGTCATTTGAATCAAATCAAATTGGGGATTTTTCAATTCAAATTGAGGGTCCAATTTGAAACCTATTTTTAGAAATGTAATAACTTGACGAATATACATCTAAATTCAATGATATTTAGCTTGTTAGATTCCCCTATATAATAGGAATCTAACAAGCTAAAGATCATTAAATTTGGATGTATATTCATCGAGTTATTTAATTTCTAAAAATAGAGTTTGAATCAGACCTCAAATCGAATTGGACCTCAATTTGAATTGATTTGAATTGAATTGGGCCTCAATTTGATTTGAAGTTTTCGAATTGAATCAAATTTGAGTCCAATTCAATTCAATTCAATTCATTGGGAGCACTAGACATAAATATATCATCTTCTATACAAGCTGAGATATCTGCAGAGCAGAACAGAACTACAAGTCATGCAAGCTTAAATGCTTAGCAGTAGTTTGGGCATTAGATAAGTTCCACTACTATCTAGCTGGGAAATACTTGACAATTCAAATAGACCATTCTGCTCTTGCCTGGCTATTTCATACTCTGAACTTTAAAGAAATATATACCAGATGAATCTATAGACTGTAAGAGTATGACTGTACTGTCAAGTATCACTCAGGAAGAACCAATGCTAATGCTGATGCACTCTCAAGAATACTCTAAAACACCTCCATCAAGACTATTCAATATGAATAAGGAGCTATACTATAGATTAATCAGCTATTTTGGGCAGTAGAAGATGTCTAATCACCTTGAACCCTGGACTATCACCATTATCAACCAGACTTAAAAACAATTTGAACTAGACAACACTATACTCAGAAAAGGGGAAAAGCTCATAATACCTAAATATAAGAAGTATTAAGTAATGAAGAAAGTATATGAACAAGGATACCTAAAAGGAATCAATACATATAACAAAGTAAGAAGAACTATATAGTGGCTTAAGATAGAAGAAGATCTGCACCAATTTGTCAAAGAGTGTGATAAGTGCCAAAAACAGAAATAAGATCAGTAAGACCAGACACCCAGGTTATCAAAAATTGAGCCTATCCTCTTCTACCACATTGTAATAGATATTATTGGACTACTACTAGTGATACTATCAGGAAACTGCTACATTATAATTATTGTAAACCTCTTTACCAAATAGATAGAAGTAGGAGTATTACAAGAAGCCAATGCTCTCTCTATAGCTGACTTCCTGCACCAAGAAATCATCTGCTACTATAAGACACTAAAGTATATCACCACAGACTATGGTACAGAATTTGTCAATAGATTTCATGAGATAATATATTAGAAATATAAGATTCAGTATATGTATTAAAACCACTATATACCACCCTCAAGGAAATGGACAGACAGAAAGAACCAATAAGACCCTCAAGAATATCCTGGTGAAGATCTTGGACACATATGACAATTGGGATAACTATCTCCCAACTACTCTCTCTGTCCTATGAGATATATGGTTATAGAGTATATACTTTACCCCAAGAGAACTGCTCTTTGGAGAATAAGATTCTGATGGAACCTCAGCCACAAATCTAGATCTAACTTGGAGATAGGTAGACTCAGAAATCCAGAGACTACATCAAATCAGAAAGAAGGCTGAAGATTATATTATTAAGTTACAAACACTAATAAGTAAGAATATAGAGAAGAATTACAAGATCCTAGAACCTATCCAAATTGGAGAAAAGGTCCTACTGTATTAAAATATGATAGAAGCCTCATGGTTGTAAAAACTGGAGCTCAAATGGGAAGGACCCTTCTATATACAAGATATCAAGGGAACTATCTTCTGGCTTAGAAAACTCTCAGAGATCATACTGCCCACTATGGTACACAGGAATAGACTCAAGAAGTACTATGAATCTATATAAGAGAAGCAAAACATGATGACTACCTACAAGATTCTAGTCTGCAAATTGTAATAGCATATCCCATAACCAGTAAGCAATCTGTCTGGACCATTCTTTAAGAGATATAGAACCAGCAACTACTCATCTGTAAGACTTTTAAAGCTAGAGAAGTTCAAACTATCAACTGATTGATCAAGATCAGAATCAGGCCTTTGCTCTATATGAAGGAAGTGACTCTTCACTATTATACCAAAATACATAGAGAAGATGTCAGCCCATAAATACTACTTTTTGACCCCCTGCTAGAGATTATGAGATCAGCAAATTTTTCAAAACTAGACCAATGAATAAGGATGTTCAAGAAGATCCTTATTCAGGAAGAAGATGTAATAGTGACCTCAGAATAATAATATCAGCATAGAAGACAGCCTTTCCTTACAAGCTACCAGATTAGAGCATAAGAAGATCATACAGCATAACTCACTCAGGCTATAAGATGAGCCATGATGACCAACTGTGAGTCATTGAGACCATAAGACAGATAGCTTAAGGAATATAAAAGAAGGATCAAGAAACCACAGTAGTAGTAACTCAACAAGACCCATTAATTCTGAAATAGCTCAAAGACTTACTACAAATAAAATGTCTGCTGCTCACTAAACCTCAAGGTCAAGCAACTACTAAGGCTCCTCAGTTCAGAAAAGGATATTTCAAGATATCTGAAGAGCCATAAGGATCCACACTACAAGGACTCCTAGTGTCAACCTGAGTACTGGTGACCCTTATCATTATATTCTCTACTACTGCGAGATGGAAATAAGAATCACTATTGCTACTAAATATCTCCAGATATAGCAAGAATACAAAATAAGAAACCTCCTCTGCTGGGAATTCCCTCAAGCCAGCCCTTAAGAGCTACAAGATACTACTCCCATAGCTATATATGAAATAAGGATAGCCAAGAAGATTCATCAGATCTTCAGGTATACACCATAGTCAATCTCCAACTTAGAGTATACCAGAGTCTCAGACTTCAGGGATCTGTCAGCCTATTATATCAATGCACTAGAAGCCATGGTGGCTATAGAAGCCCAGTCCACTATCACTCTCAATAGCAATAAGGTAGAAGAGTTCTAGTATCCTATCCTCCAAGACAACTAAGATCAATTTCTGCAAGGATTGATCTCAGTATTCCAAGGCCCAAGCATCTAGGTTAGACCTTCCCAAGACCTCACATTTGTCTCTTATTTTGTGGAAGAAGACCTCATAGACTGGAGAGCCTCTGATCTTCTTACTCTCTCTATTGCTGAATGTGATGATATTATTGGCAATAATGTCATCTTATACAATATATGTAAAATATACAATAAAGTATGCAAAATAGATGAAATATTTGCAGACCTCATCTTCTTTGAGAACAGTGATGAGGATGAAGCCCCTATGGTTCTGAACTTTCTACTCTAAGTTCTTAGTAATACTGAATTCTGCCAGCATCTTTTTCCTGTGTAACAGTTAATCCTTCTACTGGCATTCTGATCCTATATGACTCTGAATTCTTCCAGCATCCTTTTTCTATACTACTGAAATTCTACCAGCACTCTGAACTTATATAACTATCTGTACCAATACTGGAATCTGTACTGACAACTGTAGTTTTCTATATTCCAGTATTTTATTTAGTTATTAGAATTTATATTTAGCTTTATATCTTAGCAACTATTGAATTATATTTTATATAAATACTCCTCTTAATAAAGTCAGTTTCTCTTAGTACAATATATACAATTTCTTATAAGTAATCTAAAGAGATAACAAGACAGTTTAAAGATAAGAAGTTTGAGGACTATAAGACCTTGGGAAGGCACTCCAATAAGAACTTGCTTATAACAAACTTGAGTTAGTCTAAGAGATATATCTTGAAGAGAATCTGATATATTTAAAGGACTTAGTGACTACTACATATATGATAGTAAATTGATTATTATAATTTAATCATCACTATTATAAAGAAAAAAACTTATCAAATAATATAAATCAATTAATCTCAATCTAAAAGAACTTATTTTAGATATCAGTATATATTAGAACTTGATATTTGTAATGATTAAATAAGTACTAATACTTGCTATAATATATAAATTACTAATAATAATATTACAGAATAATATTAGGATTATTAATTAATATTAACTTATTCAAATATATATAATTTAAGTATTAAATTCTATACTACTATAGATAAAGAAATATAGAATAGAGTAATTAAAGAGAATGAGTGAGCAAAATTGAGAGAAGTTGTTAAAGTTTTAGAAATAAGTAGAGAAGTATTTACTTATTAGTATTTTTACAGATTTGGTTTTATTTTACTTATCTTTTTTTATACTTTTACTCTTTATTTTACTTTAGCATTTTAATAATTATATAAAAGAAGTTGTTTAGCAAACATTTTTAATAATATATTCTATAATTTCAGTATACAATCTTTTGATTAATTAACTTGAAGATCTACTAGACTTATTGAATAATGATGATATATCTCTCTTAAGACAAAAGAAAGCTATTAAAGTAGCTTTAAAGAAGCTTAAAAAATATTATTCAAAAACAGATACTTCTGTATTTTCTGTTAATACTAGTGAGTGAAATATTACTTTTTATAAATTAAAATGAGAAGTTTCATTATTTTTATTATAATTTGAATATCTGATCAGTTTTAGATCTATAATTAAAGCTTTAATATTATAAAGATTAAGGCTGAAAAAAAGAATTTATTGAGAAGGCAGAGTAATTAATTACTAATATATATTAGAAAAACTATATATTTCCACTAAGCTCTGACTATAGTTTAGATAACTATATAAATAATTTCATTATATATATAGCTTCTTTATAGTAAAAAAAAGAAAAAGAGAATCTTTAATAGATAAGCTTACAATATATTTATCTACTGATAAAGTAGTCTTATTAAAGGGTATTGATATGTTAGATTAGTAGAAGATAAGAATTTCTATAATTATTTTTATTGAATATTTCAAGTTTTTAGCTCTAAAATTCTATATATTTTAAATTTGTAAAGATATTAGATAGACTTTTCTAATTTAAGCAATATGACCCAAGATTATCTAGCTATTTCTATAATAAGTATATCAGTTGAAAGAATGTTTTTTAGTGGTAAAGAACTTATTATACTAAAGAAATACTATCTTAAAGCTAAGACCATTCAAGTATATATATATCTGAAATCTTAGTAGAGCTCAGCATCTTGATTTTAGCTTATTATAGCTATGTAATATCTAGCAGAAGATTGTTTAAAAAAGTTGAATTAATTTAAAGAATAGTATTGAATTAATTTTTTAATAAATATATCTTAAGTTTAGC
>RBNI01006181.1:0-11637 GCA_003990745.1 Jimgerdemannia flammicorona
GAGGTGGCGCTGGCTGATGGAAGACACCTTAACAGGTTGGTGGCTTGGTTGGGGGTTGCAGGGTGGTCGGAGATGCCACTTAGTGGAGAAAATTTGTGGCCAGAGTGGGGGGAGAGTTGGTATGGTGGGTGATAGGGTTATCTTCATTCGGGAAGAGGTGGGGAGGAGCCCCCCTATGGGGATTGGGTAGTGGGTGGTGATGTTGTATACTTATTCATAGACTGGTAATAAAGGTGGAGTCCAAGTAACTATAAAAAAAAAAAAAAAAAAAAAAGTATTAAATCCTTAATATCTAATAATTGTCAAAACTTTAACATCTATAAGATCTTTAATATTTGCAAAGAGTTTAATATTTGCAAAATACTATAACTGCTATTTATAAGGCTATACTATATTTGGAAATCAGATTCAGATACTGTGATCAAATGTCTATTCCCTTGATTCATATTTCTAATTCAGATCAAATGTCACAACTTCCTTCTAAATAAGTGATTTATCTCTAAAATATCCTATTTACTTTAACTCCCAAGCTTTTACAATTTGTATCTCCTTGTACTGTGTGATTTGTATCATTATTTTCTCCTAATAGTATCTCTTAATATATCTAAAATCTCCTGGGACTACTCCTCAGAAATGGACTAGAGTTGTAATAATTTCACAGTTATATTTAGTCTTATTATATTTTTTGCATCTTTTAGTCAGTCTTTTCTTGTCATTTCTTGAACATTCTATTATATTCCAGCACCTTCTACTTGCTTAGAAACCTTCTCTCAATGCCCAGACACTACTAGAACATTTTTGTCTTTCCTTAGTGCCAAGTATCTTGTCTCAGCTAATTATGGAACCTTTCAGAACATTGTAGAATAGTATTAGTCAGCTTTGCCAAGAACCTATTTCTTAGCATTTCTCTTTCTTTCCAAGATCCTTCCAGATCTTTCTTTCAGATTATATATAAATATCCTTATTCTCTACCTAAATAAAGCTCAGAATATTTTCTCCCAGAAATCCTTCAAGAACACTTGAACCTTTAAGTATCTCTTTGAGTTACTTTAGGCCAACCAGAACTTCCAGATTTAGCTACTTCCTCTTAAAGAAACTAGAACTATTACAAGAGTTGACTTATTATCTTTGAACAACTTGTGAACTTATTTGGCAATTATGATCTGAGCATAAGAGAGCTGGTACTCTCTAATTTAGTCTTCTTTTCCTATCTTTAATTGTGAGTTTAGTAGCTGTCCCAACTTAAAGTATTCTTGAAACTCAGTCTAGTTCTAGTAGATCTTAAAATATGAAATTTATGATAAGTGTATCTAGACTATACTCTGAGACAATGGTGCTAGAGAATGGGCTGGTAGGTGGGGACATCATTGGAACAATTGTCCCTACTGGTGAGGTGGTGCAGTATCTGGGTATCTTCCTCTCTATATATGGTTCTGTCTTGCTATGAGTGTGGTGGGAGAGCAGGGTGAACATTTGGGGGGAGGCTCTTCAAGAGTGGGGAGGCTGCAATATCTCTCTAGCAGGGCGGGTGTCGATCCTGAATGTATATTGGTTTCCCAAGCTGTAGTATGTGGCATATCACCTTGACTTCCCAGTGTGGGTAGTGAAGAAGCTAATGAAGGTGGCTAGGGATTGGATTTGGGCAGAGAGGAGTCCCACTCTTGCGAGACCGATAGTCAGGGGAGGTCTTGGACTGGTGGACTTTCCTAAGAGGCTGCACTGCTTGTGAGCTTGGTGGTTGAAGAGAGCTGTGGAACTGTAGGGCAGAGGTTGGGTGCCTCTGTTGCAGAAGGTATGGGAGATGCAAACATCCCCTCGGGGGTCCCCCAGAGATCTGCTCTCTTTGGTGGGGCTGAATGGAATTTGGAGGCTGTGGTTCAAGGGCTTTTGGTGGAGTATGGCAGATGGAGTGCACTGCATTGGCCTGTGCTGGCAAGGCAATGAGAGAGAGGTGGTTTGGGGGCCTAATATGTGGCATTGGGATAGATTGCTCCTGGGGAATACTCCACTTACTACATTCGATATTGGAGAGAGAGTAGAGTATCAGCAGAGGCTTGGCCAGGATCTTTGGCCAAGTGGCTGACAGGTGGCAGGGATCGGTGAGGAGTGAGACTGGGCCAGTATCTGGTCTTGGAGCATAGAGGTATAGAGGTGGCTTCCCCCCAAGTTCTGGGTGATGGAGAATGTTGCAGAGGAATGTCATGCTGAATTTTTGTACAGAGTATTTGGTAGATGGTAGACAATTTGACTGTGAGGAGTGTTATGATGTTGGGCGAGCTAGGGGTCATATACAGATGCCAGAATATTGGCTGAGAGAGTGTGAGGTTTTGGGGGAATTTTGGACTGAAATAGGAGATAAACTGGGTGTGGGGCATAGGCTGGTAGGGGAGGGGGGTCGCTGGGAGGACTTGAGATCTCAGCTTGTGGGTGGGGTGGGAGATAGTTGGCTCACTGTAGGGAGGGTGTTAGCAATATGGGTGGGTCTGGCAGGTCATTGGCTTTTTGTATTTGAGGAGGGGTAGTGGTTGAAAATATGGGAGAAGGTGTTAAGATGGGAGGGGCTGTTGGGGGATCTGCTGACTGGATGGTGGGTGGGTTGGAGTCCTCAGGGGGGATGATGTTGTGGTTTGGTGGTAAGGATCTGTGAGCAGAGTGGTGGGAGGGTGGAAATTGTGTTGGGCAAAGTGGTCTTTCATTGGGAAAGAGTAGAGAGGGGGGGCCCCCCTAGGGGGATCAGATAGGGGGTTGGGATCACTGTATTTATATGGGATAGATGGATATTAATAAAGGAATGGAGTTCAAGTAACTATAAAAAATAAAAAAAAAAAAAATAGACTATACTCTAGATGCTGTCAAAGAATTCTTCTATGATCAGTGGCTCAGTAGTATATCATTGCCTTTCTATGGCTCATTGTATAGTACTGGTAATCTTGAGGGTTGTGGTAGTACTTTGTTAATTAGCCATAATACTTCTTGAGTTAGTTTTAGTAAATAGTAGTAGAGATGATTATATCTGAGAGTTTTCATAGCCAAAAGATAGTTCCTTTTATATTTTGCACAAGATAAGGTTCTTCCCACTTAGGCTCTAGTTTTTATAACCATAAAGCTTCTACTATTTTCCAATATACTAGAACTTTGTCTCTTATCTTGATAATCTCCAGAGACTTATGGATCTTCTCTATATTATTTCATTATAGTATCTATACCTTGGTTATGTAATCCTTGGCCTTCTTTCTGATTTGATATAGTCTCTATATCTTCATATCTATATGTTTCTATATAGTATCTCTATTAGACAATAGAGTTTCTTGAGAAATTTCTTCTCTAAATAGTATTTCTCAAGAGATGAAATAAATACTTTGTAATCAGATATCCTGAAGAGTAGATAATACTATTGGCAGATAGTGATTCCAGTTATCATAGTTATCATAGATCTTAGCATAACATTCTAGAGGATCTTATTTGTCCTTTCTGCTTATTCATTTCTCTGAGGATGATAGGCTATAGTTCAAATGTACTAGATCTTATACATCTTATAGAAAACTGGTTTACAAATTTCATTCCTCTGTCTATAGTTACTTGAGTTAGGGTCTTGAATTGGCAGATAACTTCTTTGTAGAAGAAATCAGCAATTGACTGTACATTGGCTTCCTTGAGGGGTCCTGCCTCTATCTATTTTATAAAAAGGTCTATAATGATGATGATGTATCAGTTACCAGTCAAAGTCAATAGTAAAGGGTACTGATTCTATATATACTAATCCTGGAGTCTGATTTTATTAGTCTTGTTCTATTTCTAGTATTTGTTACAGATCTTGACAAATCATCTGATATCTTCCTCCATTTCTGGCTACTATATTGTTCTTCTTACTTTATCATATGTGTTTGTTTCTCCTAGATAGCCAAGTTCATATACTGATTTCATTACTTGCTCCTTCTTGTGTTCAGATATGACTAGTAGCTTTCTTTTTTTAGTATTTCTTCATCTATCTTGAATTGTTTCTATGTTCTGTTGATAATCATTTGTATCCATTCTTTTAGATGTTGGGGCATCTTTTGCTGTCCCAGATAAGTGATGATTCTATAGTAAAGCTTCTTATTCATAATTGATTTGTTGGGTGAGAGTCCTTTGGAGTATCCATTAGAGAGTATCTATATTGATATTAATTCTTTCAAGATAGTACACAATGGTTACATCATAGGCTTGCAACTTCATAATCCATCTAGCATAGATTCCTTTAGATTGTCTGGTGGTCAGTAGCTAAGTGAGAGCTGAGTAATCTATCTAAATAGTGAAGTATTTTCTAGCAAGGTAGTAGTGGAACTTTTCTATAGTCCAGATGACTGTAAGACATTCTAACTTGTAGAATTCATATTCCTTTTCAGCTTCACAGGTTTCTCAGCTAAGATATGTGATAATATACTCTACTTTGTCTTTTTTCTAGACCAGGACTACTCCTAGTCCTTGTGTACTTACATTTGTCTACAGGATGAATTCTTGAGTTCAATTAGGTCTTCTGAGGATAGGTGCTTGAGTCAATCTGATCTCGAGCTCATCAAATGGTTTTTATTGTCTGCCAGTCTATTGGGACTTGACATTCTTCTTATTGAGTTCATAGATTGAGCCTGCAATGTTGGAGAATTCTCTAATAAATCTATAGTAGTATGAGGTGAGTCCCATGAAGACTTGGGCTTCAGTAATAGTGGTGGGCCTTAGATATACTGCTACTGCTTGAATCTTGAGAGGGTCTGTATGTATTCCATCTTGGTTAATGATATGACCAAGGTAGGAGATCTTGATTTCTGCAAACTTGCACTTCTTAGACTTGATATATAGGCTATACTTTCTTAGCTTCTCTATTATCTGCTAGATGTACTGCAGATATTCTTTGGCTATCTTACCATAGATGATAACATCATCTATATAAACCATCATCCATCTTTTCATATCATAGTGGAAGATTTTGTTCATCATTTTCTAGAAGCTTGCTGGTGCATTGTATATTCCAAATAGTATTTACAGATAGACATAGGTTCTATCTGAGGTGGTGAAGGCTGATTTTTCACTTGTCTGCTTCAGTGAGGCTGATCTGGTAGAATTCTGAGTATAAATTTAAGATATATAATACTGTACTTCATCTCTCAGAGTAACAAGAATATCACTGATGAGCAATAGTTGATAATCCTTCTTTTTAGCCAGATTGAGCTTTCTGTAATCAGTAGAGTCTTGGGGCAAATTCTTCTGAGTTGCTTTCTTTTTTCAGAGCCAATACAACTGGTGAAGCCCAAGGACTGCTGGCTTCTTTAATAATACTGGCTTCTTCTATCTGCTTGATTTCTTCTCTGAGCTATTTGTAATAGGCTGGTGAAATTGGCCTTACTTTTTGGTAGATTGGTTTGGTGTCTCCTATATCTATATCCTAATTATAGTATGGAGTCTTTTCCTTGATATCCTTGAAGTTGGTGGCCAGAACACAACTATCAAGAGTGACCAATTGAATAGTATCTTTAGTCTTCTCAAGTATAATATATATCTGCTAAGTGCTGACACTATTCACAAAGATATTCAGGAAGTCTATAGGAAGAAGCATGATAATCTTTATCAGATACTTCAGATAAAATAAATAAATAAGAGCAACACTATGATCATTGTAAGCTAAATTATATATATATATATATATATATAGCTTACCAATTTAATCTCACATTCAATAAATAGAATTTGGCAGATAGAATTTTATTTCTAAGCATTACTAGTCATTAGATTGATTTCAATTAGTAACTTAAATCTCTTACTCTTAACTTCATCAAACTTACTGGTCCTCATTCTGGAGAAAATATTATAGATACTTTTATTAGTTATATTTGGGAGCTTGGGATCACAACTAAGATAAAAAGGGAGAGCTTACCATTAGGTCAGCATTTTGAGAGAAGTCTTAAAACAAAATAGATTTTAATAGTTATTTATTTTGACATAAATTTGTCAACTAAATATTTCAAGTATAGATTTTGACCATTATGATGAAAAATGCCACAAATAACTCAGCATTTTTCTAAATTTTAGCAGTTAGCCTTAAATAGAAAAATGTAATCTTCAGTACAGAAAACTACTATGTATATTGTTAGGCCCATATATTGAATCTTACTGTTCAGGATTATCATACACACATAGATAAAATATCTAAAAGTGGAGGAACTCTGAGTATTGTTTCTAAGCTGTATAAACTAATTGTATTAGTCTGATAATCTCTATAATAATGAGACAAATTTACTACATAGTATAGGGTAATCAGTTTAGTTCTAAAAGAGCTAATATTAGATATCAATATATATTAAAACTTGATATTTATAATGATCTAGCAGATGCTAGAATTTGTTATAGTATGTGCTCTTTTTTAAGTTGGCTGAAGTAAATTATTTTGGCTAACTAAGAATTGTTAATTTAAAAAAAAAAAAAAAAAAAAAAAAAAAAAAAGTTAATAGATTTAATAGTTACTATTAATAAGGAAATACAGAGTAAGACTATAGCTATAGATGAAATTAAATAAGATATACTAAGAAATATTATTAGAGTTTTAAAAGTAAGTAATGATTGCTTTAGCTCTATATTCATTTTTGTCTATCTCTATATAATATTATAACAATTTACTATTCTTAACTATCAGTATTTCAATTATTATATAAAGAATATAGTCAAATAAACTACACTGACAATAAGCTCTACAATACTGATATATGTATAATCTTTTGATTAATTAACTAGAAGATAAGCTTGAGGATAGGCTGGAGGATAGTGATAATTTTCAGTTTAGCCTAGATCAGAGAGATACTATGGAGTTTGCTCTGAGAAAGCTTAGAAAATACTACTTCAAAACAGATGTCACCATATACTCAATCAGTTTAGATATATTGACATAGCAGTTGTCTATTCCAAAAAAGAGAATCTCTTATAAAACTCACTCTCTTTTCTCAAAATAGTATTAGATATATACTTAAAGCTACAATATTATAAAGATCAGAGCTGAGAGCATCACTATATTGAGAAAGTCAAATAAAAATATATCAGAAAACCTATACACTACTATAAGGTTTTGGCTAAAGTCTAGATAAATATGCTGAAGAATCTCTTCTATCACACATTTACTTTAGTAGAAAGAGGAAGAGGAAGCTATTAGTAGAAGAGCTGCTATCAATAGATAAACTTACTATTTATCTTACCAGTAACTATATAATTCTACTGGAGAGTACAGAGATACTCAACTAATGAGGTAGATTGTCTTTCTGTAGATAGTTGATAGAGTTGGACCAATTTTAACCACATTCTAACCACCATTCTACCCTCTGAGATATATGGCCACAGATATATCAAATAGACTTCCTCAGTCTGTATAGTATAGCCTAGGACTATCTAGCAATTTCTACCACCAGTACTCCAGTTAAGTGAGTGTTCTCTGATGCCAAGTGAAAAAAAAAAAAAAAAAAAAAAAGAGTGTTCTCTGATAGAGTAGATCTTATTTCCCCTAAGAGGTGTTTACTGAATGCTGAGGCAATTCAGGCTTACATGTATCTAAAGTCTTGGTTGGGCATAGGTTACTAAAATTGCAGCATTAAATGAATAAATTATTTTTATACAATATTAAAAAAAAAAAAAAAAAAGCAGCCTAAGTGGGGTTGAGGTCAGCAGAGTTAGCATAAAATTTATGTCCTCCATCAGCAGTAAGGGGTAACCCTAAGCTACTAGTTGGTGTGGAAGTCTGAGTTAGAGAGAGCATACAGAATTTGCAGCCCAACAACTCACTATAAGAAGTAGCTTCAAGCAATTTGATTCTGATATAGATTTGGACTCCAGTATAGATTTGGACCCCATAGACACCCTGGCTCTATACTATAGTACTCTATTAGTAGTATTATAAAGTAGAGTCAAGAGATCTGTAGAGTCTGACAAAAAGCTAAACTAGTGCTACAAAAAGAGATACCTGACTTCTTGCCTAACTTTTACAAAAAACTATCTAACCCTTATAAAACTGCTCTACCTGCTAGTTATAGGTCTTGATGAGCCTATCATCTATTGTGAGTATGATAACTATAGTATCTGAGCTCTTCTTGAAGGTGATGGTACTATAGAGATTGTGTGGTTGGAATAGAATATCTATATTGACCACAAATGGAACTCTGAAACCATAAGTGAGATTTTATCAAATATTACCACTATCCTCCTAAGCTGGGCCCTTCTTATCTAGAATATAAAATATTACTAGAGTAATATTATTGTCTGTATATGTAGGCAGAGAAATATTGTATCTGATACGTATATCCCAATATGATATAAGTATATGGTTGGATAAACCCTTGATCCAGAATCTCTTCTGTCAGATAGTGCTGAAGAATATCTATTCTTCATTAAACCCTGGAAGCCCTATCTTGGAAATCTGCCAAAATAGACAGTATCTGGTCAATTTTTTCTTTTTGCATAGAGGGGACAGAAACCCTCAAGCTATATCAAAAAAAAATCAAGCTCCTTACTTCTTATGGTATGCTAAATTGTACCAAGAATACATACAGCTATACTAGAAGTATCACTGAGCTGGCCTGCTATATACTTCAGCAATCTGCTTAAAGAACTTCATATTATAGTCACTATTACCATATAGATCATATTATACTCGCATACAGCTTATTCTTTAATAGTACTTTTAAAGTTCTAATAAGGGTACAGAATTTTGTATATCTTTGAAAATTTTAACAAAAATAGATTAGTAAAGAAAATCTTAAAAAAAAAGAAGACAAATACAGAAGATTTCAGAAAAACTCTGAAAAATCCACTCTTTGCCAATATTGCAATATACCCAATTTCTTTCTTGCTATCTAGTATTTAACACAATTCTTATAAATCTTATTAATATAGTAATAAAAACTCATTACTGTAGAGATTCTTTACCACTATCTCAATTACCTCTCTATGATTATTAATAATAATATAGTTCTCTTTATTATTGAATACATCAGCATGCCAATGAGCTCCTTGATTAAGAATGATTAGCTCTAATTTGAATATAGACTAAGTTTTAATAGTAATACTAATATTGCTCATATTGAATAACTTACTCTTGAACTTCTTTATTTGATCAGATACCAGATATAGTTGAACTTAGATAACTTTGAATTCTTCTCTGCAGTAGAACTGTGCCTTGATCTGAGTAGTAAGCTGAGTAAGTATATAGATAGATTATGTGTAAATATTATGTAAGAATTTTTGATAGAAAATATATAAAAATAAAGTTAAATAAAATACAGAGTGAGTATTCAGAAAAGAATATAAGAATGAGTTATATATAAATAAGTTATTTAAGATTACTTATGAAGACTTGCTTTTGATTCTTTTGAGACCTCTACTATATAATATATTGACTCAATAGCTCAGCCACTAAAAGTATATCTTATAATGTTCTCCAATCTTTTTTCATCTTAACTAGATATTGTAAATAAAGTCAGCAGTTCTTACTATAGAGCTGTGGACTCTAAGAAAAAGAGAACAGTATAAAATAAATTTGATTATACTATAGGAATTTAAATATAGTAGTAAAAAAACAATCTATATTTATTATCAGCTACTCTAAAAAGGCTACTATATATATAGCTATGAGGTCCATGAATTCTGAGGTCTGAAGAATTGCTGTAAGTTATTGCCAGAATTCTCTCTCATTCTCATCATCACCATTACTATTACTATTATCATTGTCATTACTACCACCACTTTGGTTCTCAATGAGCAGCTTGTATGCTGCTTATATAAGAAGAATTTAACAATATCAGCAGAGAGTACTTTTCTATCTTGAATATTCTCTCTTTTGATGATCATTGAATAGATAAAAAAAAATGAGTAGACTAAGATATAATTAAGAACTACTATTTATTTATTTATGACATAGTAGGAGAAAAAAAAAGGAGTATCAGAAAAATAAGAAAGAGTGATATTACTAAAGATTTTGAATAATCCGGATCAATCCAGATCAATTCAGATCAGATCATGAGACTAATTCAAGTTGATTCAAATTCATCATATGAAGAATCTCAATTAAATCTCATCTAGATAAATTGTATCTATATATTTAGAGTACTAGAAGTAGTGAACAGGTTGAGATAGTTAATAAACCAGTAGTTTTTAAGAGAGTAAGAGTAAGAGAGAGAAAATATATTAGAGTAAAGTAGAGTGAGGTTGGGTTGAGACTACTAGTGTGGTATGAGAATCATGTATTTATTATAGATTAGTTAATAAAGAAGTCTAGTACTCATAATAAAAAAAAAAAAAAAAAAAAAAAAAAAAAAAATAGTAAAAATGAGTAGTTGATATAAGTATAGAAAATTGTAATATAAAGAGTAATATAGATAGATAAATGTGAATACAACTATACATAGTTTTGACATATTAATAGAATGGATTTTTCATATATTTAATCTTAAAGATATTAGGAAAAAAATAAAAAAATAAAAAAATAAAAAAATCCTAAATTTTTGATCAGATGATTAGATAGTTGAATCAATATATAAATAAATATCAAGAGCAATCAATCAGATAAGAGAATGTTGTTTGAATAGATAAATAGATGATGAGTGATAGATGGACAAAAGATGAAAGAATAGATATCAAATAGTTGGATAGAATCAGACAAGAAGAGAAATAGTAGAAGCAACTATTAAAGTAAAGAGTGAATACAGATATAAAAATGTGGTTAATTATGACATGTTCAGATAATTATAGTGAAACCTCACTGCTTTGTTGTATACTTTCCCTTCCCCCTCTATTTGTTTTTATTTTATTTTATTTTTCACATCAAACTGTTGCTTGAAAGAAAATAACTACTTACCTGGATGTTCAAGTGTGATAATTTAAGTAAAAGAATGGTTGGGCCGACAGACGGACGGACGTCAAAAGCAGTCAGTTCAAAATGAATGAACCAATAGATGTTATTATCAAATAAAAGCATAGCCAAGTGAGTTATTGACAATGAGAAAAGGTTTTGATTAATCGCAACTACAGGAAATGTAACATGTGAGGGAGAGGTATTCGTAAAACCTTTTGTTTTAGTTTTTTATTCGGTCATTGAGACCCAAAGTTAGTAGTTGAGAACAGGGATAACGTGTAAAGATCCCAGCCTTTTGAGTGCCCTTTATTGTTCAAGTAAAAACACTTTGTATTTATAATTCGAGTTATAATAGCGCTACCGCAGTGTTTGTCCGTGACAACAGATCGGAAACACATATGGAAAGAGGCGAAAAGGAAAAATTAATTTTTTTTTTTTTTTTTTTTTTGGGGGGGGGGGTTGGTAAACTTTTCACCCTCTTTGGAAAATCTGCAATTGATCAAAGGTCGTTAAATGATTAGGAAAAAAATGTATTAAACAAGGGCAAGATAACCGTATTGAAATATACCTGTTCGTCGTACACTTCTTTCATATCTTCACGTTCTTTGTCTTTCCAACACGCGCTCATTCGAATCTCCGTGAAATCGAGGTTGTGCCAAAAGACGACAGCGTTTAAGTTCTTCGCTTGCTGCTCTTTGGATGGCCAAGAGCAATTATCCCTCCCAGTGGCGTCATCCTCGCAAGTAAAATGGACAACCCAGATATCTCGAGTATTG
>RBNI01006182.1:0-11636 GCA_003990745.1 Jimgerdemannia flammicorona
TTTTTTTTCAGCGTACATTGCTAAAAAACGCTGTGGCCAATTGTTGTTTGGATTTATTTGGCGCGTTAATATCAAATTGACAAAGGCCTTAAGCTCCGGAACAGAAAATGTAATTTAAAATGATGGTGTAATTATTAATCCAACGCCTTCAGACAATGCAGCGGCAGCAATGGTATTTGTGTCAAATTCTACCCTCCTTGCATAATGTAAGAGTCAACTGAGATCCGCCATTCCGGTTGCATAATAGTTAGCCAACTTGCCGTCTAATAAGGACTTTCCAAGCTGGATGAAGTGATCATTTCTCCAAGGCTTCGCAAGCCATAAATTGAAACGTCGTAAATATTAACCTACCAAACCGGTTAGAATCATAGGAATTATACATAAGGTAAAATCGTGGTGATCTTCGCATATTAGCGTGCAGGAAGATCTGCCGTTACATCGAATCCACGTTATTCGCATTTTGGGATTTGCCGTACGATGGAATCTACGTCATCCGCATATAAGGAAAAGTCAGGGAGGGTTTGCAGAGAACCCTTGCATAATGACGATTCCCTGCAGGCATTCCGTACATAATTAAATTTTTCTTAAACTCAAATATTATATGCCGTGCGCTGTCACACGACCTGCATCGCCGCCTGACCAATGATTATGGATTTGTTATTTCTTTAGTTTTGGCCACTGGTGATGGCGCGCACGGTAGTAGTCATTGTTGTCACTTATTGCTGATTTACGACAGGGTTTCTTGGTGGCGGCACCAATCACCAAGCGAGTGCCCCCAGATGCTATGGACACCTCTATCAACACAATTTTTATTGAACTCTTTTACTTGTGGCACTTAAGCCAAAACGGGCCGCCACGATACATATATTTGTATGCAAAGCTTGAATTTTTAGGGATATTTGTGTTGTGTAACTAGAGAACTCCTAAACGCGCGAACCGCTTTTTATGGTCCCGATCACTCCTGCGTATATTATAGTTGAGCCCCCAGTTTAATCAAGACCCGCCCGTTTCCCGAATTAACAGGATAAAATACAAATGACCTAGTGTCAACCTCCTCTGGGATTAGAATTCATTGTGAAGGGTGGCTAAGTGCAAGAACACCGATACAAAAGGAATTTAAACACATGTTTATGATCTGCCGAAACATAATCTAGGTTCTGATAGAATAAAAACAAACCTCTTCCCCGTAATTAATTGTCACAGACCGAATAACCAACGATTCCCTCACTTTAATCTCACTTATCAGCGAAAATGACATTACAAAGTTTGTAAGGAATCAATGCTCAGAATGACTCCCCTTAATGACAAATCGTGTATATTGAGCATAGGATGACCCTGCGTTTGGCTTTTGCACTAGACTAATGTTACGCAACCGTGTTCCCGCGACATCAACCACACCCAAGTAGTGCCCCTTCGCCAACGTTTAAGATTAAAGCACGGCTTCTGTAATACTTCTACTTACGACAACATTGCAATCCTAATGCCAACGCATATTTTGTTAGTTCTTCGCAAACAGTTTACACAATTTTAATTCGGTATGAATATTCCAAACACCCGCCAATACTTCGATGCCGATAATATAATAGCTCGCGCCTCTGGTGAAAGCTCCAATCACCGAACCGAAAAATCCGGATCCAGTCCAATCCTAATAATCCGAACGGATCCGAATGATGATGCAACATGAGCTTATAGAAACAATGGGATAAATGTGACGATTAACTGCTGGGTAACAACTAACCGTAGAGCGATTATAAAACAACGATTCTAAAACGACGATTATCTCTTAATTCGTAGCGTTGTATTATGGAAATGTATCTGTATATTAGAAATGTGCTGCATAAAACCTCCAGTGCTAATAAATGAATAAATTAATGTAGAAACCTTTACCTGCATTGCAGACGAAAGGATTGAACGACGACTAACCACAGATTGATGATCATGCACAGAAAAACGATTATCTACAGTATGACGGTGAACTACGGAGCGAACTGTAGAACGATTACCCACAGAACGACAACTAACTGTATAACGACGACAACTAGTCACAGAACAACGAATATAGATTGACGATTAACCGCAGAAAGTAGAACAACAGCGACGATTAATCACCGTGCAATTATTAACAATAGAATGGCCTGCTGGGTGAGAGCTCGGATTTCGGATTTCGGATTTCGGATTCGAACCGACCAGTCGGAGCTTTCCTCCAGCACATGTTGGGTTCAAAAATTCCGCCTGCTGCGATTGTCTTAACGTCGGTCAACGGGTTATACAAATGTCCACAGTTTGCGCCTACGAAGGCTACCGAATTCTCAACCCCAAGCATCCTTTCATCGTTTAAAGCCCACAAAACCGCATCTGCTTTCCCACGATACCGCCAAAAGCCATACAATGCGGTATTATTGCCGGTACGTCGACGAAACCCCACCATTCCGATTTCTGGTTGGTGTCGGCCCGAGCTAACAGCAGCGAAGATACCGCACAACCGTGGGAGGTCGCACCCCCTGTTCTGCTAGGGTGACTGCGTGAGAAAAGGCCTCCGCGAAAATTACAGGAGAAGCATCGGCTGCAGAAATTGATCTGCCCAAGCCCGAGAATCGCCTCGCAGGCAAGCTGCTTCATTGGAGAGAACTTTATTCTGCCCAATTGTTCCAAATATTGCAATAGCCAAGAAAACCGCCTCGGCTTCCTTTTTTGTCCGTCATTCATTTTCGTTAAATATTCCGTATCTTGAAATATTAAGCGAATGGCAAACATGCTCCAGTTCGTCAGGAGATACAAAAGAAATCAAAGTTACAAAAAATGAATATGAAAGAGAACACAAAAAATATTAGGTTTGGCATCAAAAATGGCAAACGGACAGTTAATGCTTTCATAATATCAACAATGAAATGTAGTGTTTCTTACCCGCATAGGTCACGAAAAGCGTCCCGAGCGGCACTGTATGGCCCGAGATAGGCTTCCAGACCAATCACCTGTGTCAAAATTTATTAGGCTTTAACTGTATGAAAAAGGTTAAGAAACAGTGGAAAGGAAATATTTTTCGGCACGCCATTGGATTGCCGCCCAAGTCGTTCTGTCGTAATTTGATACGTAAACTGAATCGGGTTTCCGCATCTTTCGTGTCTTCCAACGCCCCACGTGATTTTTTTTTTTTTTTTTTTTTCTTGTGATTTTTATTTAAATAGTAGAGTTTAAGTAGTAGGAAAACACACGCTTTGCCTTCACTTACTATTTCATATGAAGATAGGACCAAAGCACTTATCAACTTAATCACCGCTTGTATATACGTTTTCTTGGTGGCGTAGTCCTAAATCTTTGAAAATTGCCCCCAATCGTCGCTGACGTGGTGTTAATGTCCAGTATACAAGAGGACATGCTGGTCAAATCCAGTTAGGCTAGTTGCACAGAGTGGCGGTTGTGTGCTACTGCGTGGGAAAGACAATGGAATGACAGAATGATAGCCAAGCGAATTTGAATGGCCAAAAGTGGACTACGCATTTATGTCAGTCAGCGGGAGAAATACATGGTGATGATCGGCTCCTCAAATGGGCATATCAAGTTGTCACCTGCCAATTTAGTTGTCCAAAAAAAGTTCCGCAGGTGGTTTCTTGCCCGAACTATTGTAAAGGTGACAAAAAAAAAAAAATGCTTTGAAGATTGTGAATTGTTGCCATGCCCACCGAATGACTTAATCACCTCAATTGGCTCTTAGTTTCGGAAAAATTCCCACTGTTGAACGGATGCATCCTCCACAATGTCACTTTTTTAAGATTTCTCAGTTTTCTATACAACTTGATGCTGAGATATTTAAGTATCAAACCGCTTATAGCGACAACAACACCCAGAAAGTTATGAACCTGTAACACATTTTCTTCTGTGATCACAACGTTCCATTCAGTAGAGCTTGCAATTTGTGATTTGATATTGGAGACATAATTCAAGTGATGAAATGACGAATTTTCACACGTGTTGTTACCGGAGCCGTGAACGCCAGTGTTACTGGTGCTGTGGAAAGGCTATTTCTATTCTCCCGTATGTGAATATTGTGGGAATGAACTTGGCCACATCTTGCAATGCCAAAGTGCTGTGACACTGTCTTAAGGCTTATGTACTTCTCGTAACCTTTCTATGGTCACTTGTCCATGATACCCTCCCTCCTATCAGTAGAACGTGGACAATGCTACCTTTTGGGTATCTACAACGAGTCGCAACCATAACGAGTTTTACAGAATGGAAGTTATTAAAGGCCTTCATAAAATAAAAGCGCTCTCTCGAACACCACAGCATTTCGAAGCATGGCTGGCCAAGAAGAACAAACGTAGGTTTCTTAATAATGTATATACAAAGCTTGAAATCTTGCCGTGCCTTCCTTTATTAAATTTCCTAAACCTAATTTTTCACCTCTCTTTCATCAAATGTAGACGAAAACAAATCCGCGAGTGTTTTGAGGTTCATTTTACTTCAAATGAGGAGTTCGTAAAGCAAGTATCTTAATTACTGTCAAATTAAAACATCTAGTAGTGGCCAACTAAACATAAAGTTAACACTGCCTTCTCTTGCGCCCCGGCAATATAGGGCAATGATTTTGTTGCTTCAGAGTTTCAAAACCGAACCGGAATTGCCAGCAACAAGAGAATTTGCGGTCAATGATACGATTCGCGGTTCTGCGGAGATTCCAAACGTGAACGGGATCGAACCTTCTGGAACTGCTAAACTGACTAGTTCTAACAACGATCTCAAGATTATTCTACATATTGATGGTAAAACAAAACGTGTCCGCAAGAGCACCCCTGGCGGTCGTGCACGTGAGGCGTGTAAATCCTGTCGTCGGGGACATAAACGTTGTGACGGTCAGGATCCATGCTGTAAGGGCTCAAAACATGGGCACAGGAGCTCACATAATGGTCGCAAAGCGCGACCTACCTAACACATAAAGGAGAGCTGAGCGGTAGCAACTAGTAGCGCTGGCGTCAGTTGGTAATGGCGGTACTGTGACTTATTCGTGCTTGACATTGCGCAATATCCCCCGATCCTATTATTACTCCCAAACATAGTTATCTTATTAAACAACCTTAGGCAGGGAATACAATAGTTATATTTATACACCTTCTGTCATTATTCTATATTTTTCGCCTCTCATTATGCTTTAATAGTATCCAACACGTAAGACCGCTAAGTTATAACATCAACAGTTTGAAATATACTTATATTTAGCTAAGACCGGTTATTGCATAATAGACCCTATTGGGGAAGCCAGAATAGTGCGTATAGATTTTGATTGGCAGCCAAGAAAAATAATGCAAAAATTAGCCCTGGGTAGATTATATCGAAAGCAGTGGAATCTATATAGTGCGGCAAAAGGTGAACATTTCGGGCGTGAAAAAAATTAAGGACATGATCTTCACACCATTCCTTGCCACCGTCTGGGGCTGAGCCAACCCTCTGATCCGGGTAATCCGTTTCGTCATTTCCGCAGTAATTCTCTGCGGGAAAACTTGGTCCCGTTTCCCGTTGTGCTGAAGGATGCATTACACAAACTGAGGACCCTTATTCTTAGTCCACACATTAGATTTTCGGATGCCTTTTCTGCTTCAAAAAGCGTGCTCAACTGCAAATGAGAGAAAGGTCGTGCTCAAAGGCGGAAGCCCGAATTGCAAATTCTCAGAGAGTCTTTACAATCAACATACTATACATTGTATCAATTATTATATATACTTATCTAAGTTTCAGATATTTAAAAGATCAGTGCCAGTACCACGTACATGGCAGGAAACGTGGAATCTCGAGTCGTTTGGCAACCAATATTCTGGCCATCTCTTAGTCATGAACCGATACCCACATTACAAAATCCTGACACCGTACATTGAGTACCGTTCAGTACCTGCACTATACATTTAAGTACATGGTGTACACGAAGTATGCCATGTATGTGGCGTGGTTTTATGATACACGAGAAGCAAGCCTAAATGGCGGACATAGGAGGAATTTTAAATATTAAGCTGATAAATAAATAGGCGAATATTGAGTGAGATCACGTGTTCAATGACAGCGAAATGTGTTATTTATTTATTTATTTTTCAGTGAAGACTTCCTCTTCTCACTACGCAGCGCTTATGCACTACACTTGAGTTTAATGTCTTCTTCGTTAATCTGTATTTTAGATAAGCCGTTCTCCTCTGCGAGTCGCGCTCTCTTGTGGCTGCGCTTTTGCCCTCGGTAAATAGCATAAGTTGGTCAACCCTTACCATTGATTGAACGTCACACACGACATACAGTCAATAGATCAATAACAATTATGCAATTATGCATAATAAACAAACCTAATTTGGGATACCGCCACAAAAGTTCGCACACGCGGCCGAGGAGGGCTCAGTCAAGCTTGCGGTCATGACGAGATTACAGGTTCTCCAATCTTGCGCGAATGCAGCTCCCGATATGCCGAAAACAATGCCCCATTCCCCAATCAAAACCTGATCCCGAAGATGACGACATGGGTGTATTTAAATGGAATACGAATGGGACGTCGAATTCTTTTCCGCGGGTGCGTATGCTTCAAAAGGAGGATCAGAGCATTGATTAACTAGACACAGGATTTGTTTCCGTGGTCGTGAGAACAAATCCCAGAGAGGACACATGATCGTTTTGTCGTCAATCCAGCTACAATGGCTATAATAAAAAGTGAACCAGTGGACATCCTTTCGCTTACATTTTCTTCTAATAAGACAGGATGATGATGCTGATCTGCAGTTACGCATTTAAGTAATTTATTTTTATCGCCTTGTATGGCACATTATTTTACAGTTTAGTATTTTATTCTCTCAAAAAGCTCTTCCCGCCCTGAAGCGATTCATGGCACGCACTACAGCGCGATTCATCACTCTTTGCCACGTTTTCAAACCCAAAAAAAAATTACTCCGTTGTTAAAAACGTCCAGAGGAACACCACGAAGAGATGAGTTTAAGAGTACGTCTTTGTTGAAAGTAAACCACGTTTTATCTAAAACTGGATCACGACAAAGTATACATGTCATTATAATGTGTTACGAATCGGTGCCATGTAAAGCCAACCTTTAGAGAATAAATCATTAACATAATGTGCTTTGACGAAAAACGAGTAGTGTGATGCTAATAATGGATAATTAAAAGATTATCATTTTTGAATATTTCCCTTAAAACCCCATGAGGCCCACCATATATGGAAGATAATGGCCTTGATAAGAATAGATTGATACATATGGGAAGTCATCCAGACTAGAGATACAGCTTCAGGAAAGGGATTTTGAAACAATTGAAGAGCCTCGAAAGCAAAAGGATGAATGAATAATGTGGACTCTGAAGCGTAAAAAGTGATTGGTTGGAAGTACGGTATGTGTAATTCATGATGTATCTTCAATCCACAATACCAATTTGCGTCTCCTGGCAAAACCGCGTATAGTCACCATACACGGATTCAGAACCTTCTGTCGACATTTGGAACGTGAACAGTTGTGAGTGTTTATCCCGCTTCATGTATGCATAGCAATTGGTATAAAGCTGGTAAAGATCCGCTTGTATTGTAGCCCTTCATTCGCAGTATGTCGGCTCATTATGATCAACCGTAAGTATACCTTTTCATGTATGTCGCATTCTTCATTTTATGAAATTGAATTCGCATTGTTGACACTCCTTTATTTTCGACACCTTTACCAACTAATGCAGTCAAGACTGGCTCCTTGGTGATGAGGCACGTCTTTTCGGAGATGACGAACGCGGAAGGCAAGTTAGCCCCGATTGCTAATACCAACTGATCCACAATATCATGCATCGTTATATTTCGTATTCCCAATGCATTTTACTTCTTCAAAAATAGGCTTATAGAACCACCCTGGTTTGAGAATAATCAAAGTTGCGAACTAACAACGAATTCGATAGACGTCACGAGAACCAAAACTCTTCCACGCTGCACACCAATTTCTCCGGATTCCCAACTCCATGTTGTGGAGTATAATCCACAAAAAAAATTACCCAAGCGAGCAGCCGCTGCGTGTGAACGTTGTCATATTCACCGCAAAAAATGCGATGGACAAAATCCCTGTGCAAGATGCCAAAGCAACCACTCCTGCATATACAAGAAAACAAGATCTCTCAGCCTTGCCCAAAATCAAGCGGAACCTTAGAATGATAAAACTGATGAGGGGGCTGTGGTTTGGAGAGTGCCAATCTGAATTAGTTTATATGGTAATTAATACCAATACTTTTCGCATACAGATATTTTCTGGCTGAGAGCGGAAAAATTTTTACTGGAATAAATAACTCTAGCTATCAAACAACCAATTAATGATATTCATTAATTACCACACATCTATTAAAGAGGACACAATTTTGTAATGTTTCCCTGCCACAACTTTCTTTTACTTCCACAAAACTCACCTTTCTGTCCAAAGCCACACATTATATCGAATTTTAGAGAAATACAAAATATCGCCTTCATTTTTTTTTTTTTAAATCTCTTCCTATGCTTTCTATGTCATATATTTTTTATCTCTCACGCCTTAGAAAATATACTGCTTTTATATGCGAGTCGTTTTATTCTCTTGTACAAGGAGGATAACACTTGGCAGTTGCCTGTGTCGTGG
This sequence comes from Jimgerdemannia flammicorona, assembly GCA_003990745.1. Classification (NCBI taxonomy): domain Eukaryota; kingdom Fungi; phylum Mucoromycota; class Endogonomycetes; order Endogonales; family Endogonaceae; genus Jimgerdemannia; species Jimgerdemannia flammicorona. The sequence goes on from RBNI01006182.1 coordinate 8,615, forward strand.
TACAGTTTCAATATAATTAACTTAGGTTTCTACCTTTTTCTCCTCGATTAGCAACAGTTGAAGAATTGCTTCGCACACACAAGAACGATTGCCCGCTTTCTAAATCTAGTGTACAAAACATCAAATCAATTCGCCCGAAAAAAAAAAAAACAAAAAAAAAAAAAAAAAAAAAAAAAAAAAAAGAGGGGGGAGGAGAGGGCTCACTCGCCCCACATTTTACAGGGAGATGAATTACCTGATGAACGATGCAGAATAATTATAACATTTACGATTGTCTCGGTGGAGCTTGCAACCCAAACGGAAGTTATAGTTGTAACCCTACATAACTTATTCCTACTTGGATTAACCAGTATTGAAAATTTTACCCTAACTGCATTAGACGTATGCTTATATTTATTTTATTTATTTATTTATTTTATAGCGTACATCACTAAACAACGCCGTTATAGGGTAAATGTTGTTTGTATTTATTGTCACGTTAACATCAAATCGACAAAGATCTTAAGCTCCGGAACAGAAGTCTATAGTTCTCTAAAACATGCAAGCGGCTGAAATGGAATATAAAAGGGTGGTGTAATTTTTATTACACTACTTTCAGGCAATGTAGCTGCAGCAACGGTACTTTGTTAAATACTACTCTCCTTGCACAATGTAAGAGTCAACTGAGATCCGCATAATAACCAATTTGCCGTCAAATAGCGGGATTATATTTTCATTTATCCATGTCTTCGTAAGCCATAAATTGAAGCGTCGTAAATATCAATATAGCAAACCGGTTAAAATCATGAGAATTATACATAAGGTAAAATCCTGTCTCTTTGGGGGATATTCGCATATTAGCGTGCAGGAAGATCTGCCGATATATCGAATCCACGTAATTTGCTTATAAGGAAACGTCAGGGAGCGTTTGCAGAGAACCCTTGCATAATGACGATGTCGATCAAAATATGTCGTGCCCCGTCACATGACCTGCATCGCCTCCTGAGTCGTTAAAAGCCACCAATGATATGTATTCGATATTTCAATAGTTTGCCCACTAGGAGTATTGAATTCGATATGCAGCGTGAAGCGCGCACGGTGTTGGTCATTGTGGTCACGGCGCCATCTAAATTCTGACGATTCCTATTGCCAAACGAGTGCCCCCAGGATGCTATAGACACTTCTATGATTACCTACTTATATTGAAGCATCAGCCATAGCAAATTCAGTCCGTCCGCCATCGAGCAGTAGAGCAGTTTGGTCTATAACCCGACTTGGTTTATAATCCCGGATGGACGAGGTGCCGAAGGCGCCGAAGTATGTCCCAGACTTTGCGAGCTTTGGGGAGGACCGTGAGTCGGTTTCTGCCATCCTGAAAGCGTTGGCGTGCTTTATTTTGTCTTAAACCAGATTTTACATTTGAAATTCATCTGTCTAAGACATGTGTATGAGACATTTTGTGTAAGACATTATAATAAAAGAGTATCTCGACTCCCACAGAGTCCCTTAGCCCAGATTGGCATGTGAGCCAGAAACAAACTGAAGGGAAGAGGAAATGGGGCTGGTGAAAAAATGGCTGTGGAAGGAAAAGATGGAACCTAGGAATGAAAAAGAAAACCAAACCAAAGGGTTGGAAAAATGGGTGAAAACCCAACTCCTCATAGTCCTCTCCAAAGCTCACAAAGTCTGGGACAGACTTTGGTACCTTTGGCATCTCATCTATCTGAGACTAAGCTTCACTTCAGTCTGGACCATTTCAGAGTTGGTTATTCATAGATTGGATGTGAGCAGAGCATCTGGCCAGAGTTGTGGTAATGGCCTTGGCTTTGTCCTTATACTTGAGAACCATGTAGATGAGAGAGATGGTCCAAGTAGATCATGAAAGGTCTGGTGTCTGATGTGATAGGTGATAGTGGTACTCAAAAGTGGTTTTGGAGCTCTAATTGTCACTCTTGAGGACTTCATCAATCAGTGTCCTGTCTTCAAGAACCTCTATAGAAGATTTGGCCCAAACAGAGTGTGAGTGATAAATTGGATCAATGTCCACCACTACTATATATTTGGATAACTAGTTTCAAAGACAGTCAGATGTGAGATTGTAATGTGGAGACTAAGTACTGATGAAAAGAAGTTATCATTAGTTTAGAATGATGAGATTCCATCTCTTTTATCTAGCAAAAAGTCCAATATATTAGACATAAGTTCTTGTCCTCCTGAAGAGCCAGAATGGAGTAAGAGACCTTCATAGTAATATCTGAAGTATACTTCATAGTCATGTCAGTGGTTAGGACCATCTCAGTGGGCCAATTATCCTGACCATCCTAAAAGCTAATAGTCATCTGGTATTTTGTGAAGTCACTGGCCATCTGCTAAGAGGTACCAGTATGAGCAATATATGTATCTTTTTGCTATATATGATATTTTACTTAATTGAGTCATAGGGGCTAAAATTGAATGAGAGTAGTAATATTCCAGTGAGAAGTCTTATCTTTTAGAGGTAGTTGCTACCCCAGATTAAATAAGTAATCATGAGGAGATTGGAGAATCTTATACCATTAACAGAGGGGGTCCAATATCTTATAGCAGTACAAATATCTCAGAGTTGATATGTACTTATTTTCTCCCAAAAAAAGATAGGTCAGGCAGTTTGTATATTGCTCAGTAGAAGTATATGTATAAGAGATTGATATACTATCTACAGTATCAACAGATATAGTGTTGAAAGACAAACTTATAGTTCTTATGAGAGGATATTCAGATGCTGATCTGAATGAGTCTGTGAGTCTATCATATTAGCATAGTAGTATCTAGGGATTACTGCTGATTTACTATATTAGAGTATCTCAAAGTACTATCTATATTATTGTCCTAGTCATTAGAGTCTAATGTAGAATAAGAATGAGAGGAGCAGTCACTATTCCAAGTAGTTCTGACCATCTACTTTAGTGGTTCCAGAATGGCATGATGAGAATAAGATATATTACATAAGGTGTAGTTGAGAAGAATTCAGAAGAGATTTATATATATACTTTTTTTTTTTTTT
>RBNI01006183.1:0-11631 GCA_003990745.1 Jimgerdemannia flammicorona
AAAAAAAAAAAAAAAAAAAGGAAAAAAAAACCTGAGGACTTGGCCCGGAGTTTGCGGCCCAAGTGGGTGGGGTTGGCGGCAGCGGCAGAGAGAGTGTGCAATATTTGCGGTCCTCAGCCAGCAGCGAGGGGCAGCCCCAAGCTGCCAGTGCCTGGGTTGGTGGGCAGGTCAGTGGGTCAGTGGGTCGGCAGAGAGAGTGCACAAAATTTGCGGCCCTCTGCTGGCAGCAAGGGGCAGCCCCAAGCTGCAAGTGTCCAGATCAGGGGGGTAGGCAGGGGGAGTGTGCAAAATTTGTGGCCCTCCGCCAGCAGCAAGGGGCAGCCCCAAGCTGTCAGCGCCCGGGTCAGTGGGCAGGATTGGTTGGCAGGTTGGCAGGCACGGGATTGGTGGAGGGAGTGCACAAAATTTGTGGCCCTCCGCTGGCAGCAAGGGGTAGTCTCAAGCTGCAAGTATTCGGGACGTGCAGGGCAGGTGGAGGGAGCGTGCAAAATTTGCGGCCCTCCGCCAGTGGCATGGGAGCAGCCCCAAGCCACCAAGGAGTCCAGGGCGGAGGGTGCTTCTGGCGGTCGAAGGGCAGTCGGAGGGCATTTCCAGCAGTCGAAGTCACTGGTTCGGGTCCCACGGACACCCCGGCCCTGCGCCACAGTGCTGCACTGGCAGCACTACAGAGCAGGACTGAGGGGCCGGTAGGGCCCTGCATAATGGCTAAGCTAGTGCTACATAAGAGGCACCCGGCCCAACCCCCCTATATAAGACTGTCCAACCCATGTAAAATGGCTGCCTAACTCTCACGAAAGATTGCCTGATCCTTATGAAAGATTGCCTAACCCTTACAAAAACTGCTCCACCTGCTGGTCCCAGGCCTTGATGAGCCTATCATCCATTGTAAGTATGACGACTATTGTGTCCGAGCTCTCCTCAAAGGCGACAGTGCCATGGTGGTCATGTGGTTAGAATAGAACGGCCATGTTGGCCACAAATGGGACCCCGAAACCATAGGTGAGGTCATACCAAACTCCACTGCTGTCCTCCCAGGTTGGGCCCTTCCTTTCTGAGATGTAAAACATTACCAGGGTGACATTGTTGTCTGTGTGTATGGGCAGAGAAAGGTTGCGCCTGACGTATCCTGATGTGATGTGAGTGTACGGTTGGGTGAACTCTTGGCCTAGGACCTCATACTGCCAGGCTGTGCTGGTGGATGCTTGCCCTTGGTCCAGCCCTGGGAGTCCCGGCTTGGAAACCTACCGAAATGGATGGCAACCAGTCAGTCCTTTTTGCGTGCAGGGGGGCAGAAACCCTCCAGGCTGCAGCACCCCAAAAAAGTGGAGCTCCTCACCTCATAAGGCATGCTAAATTGTGCCAAGAATGTACATACAGCTGTGCCAAGATCACCACCAAGCTGGTCTGCTGTACGCTCTACCAATCTGCTCAAAGAACCCCAGATCATAGCCACCATCGCTGCACAGGCCATATCATGCTCGTGTATAGTTTGCTCTTCGATGGCACTTCTAAAGTTCTGGTAGGGGTATAGAATCTTGTGCATCCCTGGAATTGTATCAAAAAAGAGTATATTGGTGAAGAGTGTAATTTATCTGGGGAGGGGTTAAAAAAAAAAAGGGAGATGAGTGTGGGAGATTTCGGAACTCTGGAACCCACCCTTCACCAGTGTTGCAGTATACCCAATTCCCATCCAAACCCCCCCTCCTTGCTTTTTTCGCCCCCTCTTTCCTGCCACCCGGTATTTGACACAATCCTCGTAAATCTTGTTGATGTAGTGGCGAAGCTCATCACCATAGAGGTTCCTTACCACCATCACAACCACCTCTCAGCATTTGTTAATAAAGATATGGTTCTCTTCATCATTGGTTACTCCTGCTGGCCAATGGACCCCTTGGTCGAGTACAATTGGCTCTGATTTGAATGTAGACCCCCAAGTCTTGATGACAATGCTGGTACTGCTCATGCTGAACATCTTGCTCTCGAATTTCTCTATTTGATCAGATGCCGGACGTGGTTGAACTCGGGTAACTTTGAACTCTCCTTTCCAATGGAACTGAGCCCTGATCTGAGAGACCGAGGTAAGTATGTGGATGGGTTGCATGCAGGTGGGTTGCATGCGGGTGGGTTGCATGCGGGTGGGTTGTGTGCGGGCAGGTTGCGTGTAGGTGGGTTGCATACAGGCGGGTTGTGTGCGGGTGGGTTGCATGCAGGTGGGTTGCATGTGGGTAGGTTGTGTGTGGGTGGGTTGTGTGCGGGTGTGGGTGTTTTTTTAGGGGGAGACCACATAAAAATGAAATTAAATAAAACACGAAGATGGGTATTTCAGAAAAAGAGCGTGAGTGAGTGAGTGAGTGAGTGAGTGAGCTGCATGTCGATGAGTTGTATGCCAATGAGTTGCATGTCGACGAGTTGTACGAGTTGCACAAGATTGCTCATGAAGACTTGCTTCTGTTCCTTTTGAGACCTCCACCATGTGATGCATTGACTCAACAGCTCAGCCACCAAAGGTATATCCCGCAATGTCCACCAGCCTTTCTTCATCTTGACCAGATGTTGTGAATAAAGTCAGCAGATCTCGCCATAGAGCTGTAGACCCTAAGAAAAGCATGAGGTGAATTGGGTCATACTAGGGAAGTTTAAATAAACACAAGTAAACAAGTGGCAGCTGAGTGAGCAACCTACATCTACTATTGGCTGCTCCAAAAAGGCTGCTGTGTACATAGCTATGAGGTCTGTGAATTCCAAGGTCCGAAGGGCCACTGTGAGTTGTTGCCGGAATTCTCCCTCATCTCTGCCATTGCCATCACCATCACCACCACCACTGCTGTCACCCCTTTGGCTCTCGATGAGCAGCTTGTGTGCTGTCCATATGAGAAAGAATCTAACATTGTCAGCAGAGAGTGCGTTTCCACCTCGAATACTCCCTCTTTTGACGATCATTACAGGGTGAAAAATGAGTAGACTGGACCAACATACAAATTAAAGGCTGCTGTTTTGTTTGCTCATGATGCAGCAGGAAAGAACAAAGAAAAAGAACAAAAAAAAAGAACAAAGAAAAGAACAAAAGAAGAGAGGGAGCAAAAGGAAAGGGTGATGTCACCAAAGTGTGGCAGGAAAAAAAAAAATAAGAGCAAAATGAACAAAAGAAAGGGTGATGACACCAAAGATTTCAATCCAGATGGATCAATCCGGATGGACCAATCTGGATGGACCAATCTGGATGAACCAATCTGGATCAATCCAGATGGATCAATCCGGTTGGATCAATCCAGATCAATCTGGATCAATCCAGATCAGATCACGAGACCAATCCAAGTTGATTTAAATCCATCACATGATGAATCTGAATCGAATCTCATCTGGATCAACTCCATCCATTCGGAGCACTAGGTGTAGTTTGGCTTAAGCCCCTAGTTACTTTGTTAAAAGTAACAAAATGTTCTAAGATTCTGAGTATTCTTGTTAGTATTTAGTAGTATAATAGTCAAAGTTGGATATCTGTAAGTGATTTGTGTGTCAATTTCCTAATTGGGATGGTTCTCTGGGTGTAGTAGTGATTTGTGAATAGATTTCCTTCTTAAGTTAACTGGAAATTAGTAGAATTTTGTATGTAGCATGATGATCTCTAAAAGTGTACAATTTTTATATGACAATCTTATATAGTGCAATGATCTCCAAAAGTATGCAATTTCTGCATGATGATTTTGTATAGTGTGATGATCTCTGTGTGTAATGGTCTGGCAATTTAGCAGTTCTTCTTCTTGAGTAGCAGGTGATTTCTTTGTATAACACAATGAGTTTCTTATGTGGGCTTCTCAATTTGGCATAGATTCTCCTAAATCAGCAGAGTTCTCTGAGAATAATAACTCAGCAGTTCTTCTAGAAATAGTGGATGGTATAGGTTCTTCTGAGTTAGCTTACTGAGAATTATACTGGTAGTAGATTTGGGCTTACTGAGAACAAACTAATAACTCAGATAGTATAGGTAACTTGGATGTCACAGATTCTTCCTGAATCAGTGAGCTCTTCTAGAAATAGTAACTCAGTAATGCAGATAGCTTAGATAACTTAGATAACTCAGACATTGTGGATTCTTCCTGAATCAGCAGGCTTTCTGAGAATATTACTTGGGTGGTGCAGATAATTTGGATAACTTGGATGTTGTAGATTCTTTCTGAATCAGTAGAGTTCTCTGAAAATATAGTAAATAACTTGAAAATGGTAGCTTCAACTGGGAAATATAACTGACAGCTTTTTGGAAAAGAGTCTCTTGGCAAAGTTGTGTCAAAGACTGGCTTCATTTGTATAAATAGATTTACTGTAAAGTTGTATCAGAAACTGGCTTAAGTAAGGTGGCTTTCTCTTAGATAGCAGAAAGGCAGAAATCTTCAGGCTTATCTGACAAGTGAACTAAAATATAGTGGCTTATTCCTTAAGTGGCAGATTACTCAAAAGACAGTGAAGTTCTCCTTGAACTTGGTGGCAAACTTCAGGCTTATCTGGCAAGTGAACCAAGACTTTGTATTGAAAAGTGGACTAGAGTAGAAAGGGGACCAATGCTCAATCTTTAGAGGCTTCTTTGGTGTTTATATTTCAGCCTGAGATTTATTCACTCTTATCTCTGGGATATTTTATATAGGTTGGTTGCTATCTGGTTGCTATGTGGCTAACTATAGATTTACTACTTCTGGTAATGTTTGGGTATATCCTCTGGGTACAGGTGTGTCCACAAGACATGGGTGTATCCACAGGACATGAGTATATCTGTCAGATACAGGTATATCCTCAGGATATAGATAAATAACCTTGGTCTGATATCTTGGCTAATTAAGTATAGTATGTATGAGTAACTATAAAATACTAGAAGTTATGATATGCTGGAAGTCTACATCATCTGGCTAAGTATGTTAATTGTTTGCATCATCTGACTAAGTTATAATTCAGGTGGTATATTTTGGTTTGTTATATCAGCCCTCACTGAAGGATAGTCTGTCCCAGACTATTCTTCAGTCATTATCCCAATAGGCATAAGTAGCTTCTGTATATATACCTGTTTCATCATCTTCATTGTTTATACTAGAGTCACTCTATTCTAAAGGCTCCTCCTCTTCCTTGGGAAATAGAGTCTCAACTTAGTGGATGATACTGAGGTAGGTGGGCAGAGTTATCCTTTAGAGATCATTCAGGGAGAACTGGGCCTAGATTAGAGCTGAAGGGTTTCAATTGTAGATTGTATATAATCTTTCTACAGTAGTAGTATTCTTTCTGTTCAGGCCAGTAGTATTGCAGATATAGGCCAGATCTGGGAGGGAGAGATTCTGCAGTTATTCTCTAATTGTATAGTATGTCTGCAGCTAGTGGACCTAAAGCAATCTCTTGGCCAGAGTGAGGTTTTCTTGATGAACTCAGATTTTTTGAAGATATGTTCCATTGGGTTCTCTAAACTATGGCAGGGGAACTGGTAGGGCTTGAAGAGAACTGAGGACAAGGGTCTGAAAGATATTGTCAATTCTCTGGTTTATGGTGTGGGGAAAGATATATCTTGAGGTGGTTGATGTATACTGGTGTCCTTAGGATTCATCCATCCATGCTTCTTAAATAGATGCTGGTTCCTCTGATATTGTATATAAGATAAGATCCTTCCCATCTGGGCTCCAATTTGGCAGCAAAGTTTATTTCAATCATGCTTCTCCAAACTAGTACTTGATCTCCAATCTTGATCTTCTGGTCTTTCTGTTTCTAGTCATAGTATTTCTTTTGCCTTTCTTGGACTTTGGTAATCTGAACTTGGGCCTGGTTATATAACTGTTCTGCCTTTTTGAGGAGATCTCCAAGGTTCTCATGGTCAGTAGTTCTGGTTCTCTTAGTAAATATCATTTTGAATGGCTTTTATTTGGTAGAGGCAGCAGGGGTATTTTAAATTTCCCATAAGATCTCAGGCAAGCAGAGGTCTCAGTTGATAGAATTAACTTAGGCAAGTCCCTTCTTGATGGTCTAATTCATTCTTTCTGTCATGCCATTGGTCTGAGAGTGGTATGATGTAGTCCATTTGAGGTGGATCTTGTGAATTCAGACATAACTTGTAATTATGTTATTGATGAATTCTGTGCCTCAGTCAGAGATGAGTTTTTCTGGGGGTCCATATCTAAGTATGAGTCTATGGAGAAGGCCTATAATGGTTAAGGCATCTGTGATTTCCATTGAGAAAGCCTCAGACCACTTAGTTAGATATTCCATAAATATAAGAATATACTTATTTTTTCTTAGTATAACTGGTAGGGGTCCAATTATGTCTACTTCCCATCTCTGAAAAATATTGTCTGGTGGTATGATTGGTTGCAGTGGTGCTTGGTAATTCTTCCTTCCTTGGTACCTCTGGCAGGTGTCACATTTCTTGAATATATCCTGGACTTGTGTTCTGAGATTGGACCAATGTTGGTATGTTGTTTGCAACTTTTCTTCTATATTTGCTTGTCCTTGATGGGCTTTCTGATGTTCTTTTCAGATGAGATCTTTTTGTGTCTTGATGGTCTGAGGAGTTTTCTTAGGGTATAGTTCCTCAGAATACTCTTTTTCTGGTTTATTGGGGCTGATGGGAAAGTATATCAACATTGTTGTGAGCTTTCTCTACTTTATAGATAATGGTGATTTTGTAATCCCCCCCTACCCCTTCCCGATGAAAGACCACTTTGTCTAACACTATCGCTACCCTTCCACCACTCTGCTCACAGATCCTCACCACCAAACCACGATGTCAGCCCCCCTGAGGACTCCAACCCACCCACCACCCAGTCAGCAGATCCTCCAATAGCCCTTCCCATCTTAATACCTTCTCCCATAGCCCCAGCCACTGTCCCTCCTCAAATACAAAAAGCCAATGACCCATCAGGCCTACCCATATTACTAATACCCACGCTATAGTGAGCCAACTATCACTCACCCCACCCATGAGCTGAGATCTCAAATCCTCCCATCGACCTCCCTCTCCTACCAGCCTATGCCCCACACCCAGTCGATCTCCTATCTTAGCCCAAAAGTCCTCCAAAACCTCACACTCTCCTAGCCAATGTTCTGGCATCTGTACATGACCCCCAGCTCTCCCAACATTATAACACTCCTTACAGTCAAATTGTCCACCATCCACCAAATGCCCCAAATGGAAATTTAGCATAACATTCCTCTGCAACATTCTCCACCATACTACCCAGAACTTGGGAGGAAGCCACCTCCATACCTCTGCACTCCAAGACCAGATACCAGCCCAGTCCCACTCCTCGCTGATCCCTGCTACCTGCCAGCCACTTGGCCAAAGATCCTGGCCAAGCCCCTGCTGGTACTCCACTCCCTCCCCAATATCGAACTTATCAAGTAGAGCACCTCCCAGGAGCAATCTATCCCAATGTCATATATTAGGTCTCCACACTGCCTCCCTCTCATTGCCTTGCCAGTGCAGGCCAATTCGGTGTACTCCATCAGCCATGCCCCACCAAAAGCCCTTAAACTGCAGCCACCAAATTCCATTCAGCCCCACCAAAGAGAGCAGATCTCCAGAGGACCCCCAAGGAGATGTTCGCATCTCCCATACCTTCTGCATCAGAGGCACCCAACTTCTGTCCTGCAGTTTCACAGCTCTTTTCAACCACCAGACTCACAAGCAGTACAGCTTCTTAGGAAAGTCCACCAGTCCAAGACCTCCCCTGACTACTGGCCTCGCAAGAGTATCCCAACTGACCTGGGACCTCCTCTCCACCCAAATCCAATCCCTAGCCATCTTCATCAGCTTCTTCACTACCCATGCTGGGAAGTTGAGGTGATATGCCACATACCATAGCTTGGGGAACTAATATACATTCAGAATTGACACTCGCCCTGCTAGAGAGATATGGCGACCTCCCCATCCTTAAAGGGCCTCCCCCCAAATGTTCACCCTACTCTCCCACCACCCTTGTGACAAGACAGAGCCATATATAGAGAGGAAGATGCCCAAATACCACACCACCTCCCCAGTAGGGATAATTGTTCCAATGATGTCCCCACCTACTAGTCTATTCCCTAGCACCATTGTCTCACACTTATGCCAGTTGAGCTCGCCCCCAAGTGGACCTCATACCATTCCACAGTCTTCTGAAGTGCCGCTACATCTGCCACATTCCTAAGTCCAACCACCATATCATCAGCAAAGACCCCCATCTTCCACACTATACCATATATAGAGAGCCCTGCCATCTTATGGCAAATCCTATCCATCAATGGCTCCAGCGAAAGGGCATAAAGAATAGGGGACAGAGGGTCCCTCTGAGGAACTCCTCTTCCCAAGAAAAATACCCTCCCATGGTGACCATTACACATCAGAGCTGCCCGACTGCTCTCCAGCAGACTCAACATAGAGGCCCTAAACCTTGGGGGAACCTCAATTCAGTCTAATACCTTGCCCAGCCACACCCACCGTACACAGTCATAGGCCTTCTCCTGGTCCAAAAACACCAACCTTCTATCCAGGCCACAGATCCAGGCCCCTTCAATCACACCATAAACCCATGCAGTCCCATCTCTTATAAGTCTGCCTCCAACAAAGCCCCGCTGCTCCTCTCCCAGCACCTGTTGGGCAACTCTCTGCAGCCTTGCAATAATCACCTTAGTCACTATCTTCCTGTCCATGTCCAGAAGCATGATCGGCCTCCAGTTCTTCCAGTCTTCTCTCCTCCCCTTGTCTTTATACAATAAGACGACCAGCCCGAGATCCTGCTCTCCCACCCCTCACCACTCTGAAGGACATGGTCACAGAGAGCAGCCATTTCACCCAAAACTCCAGGGACATTTACCATCTTCTTCCAGAAGTCCCATGGCAGTCCATCCTCCCCAGGTGCCATCTTTAGTTTAGTTGCTGCCAGGACACTCTGGATCTCATCTCCCTGTACTGATAAGGTCAAGTCCCCCAGTCTAGCTACTTGTGGTGGTCCCCACTCTTCCAGTGTATCTGCAATCTCCGCTTCATCAGCACCCTCTTCTCCCTCACTCCACAAGCCCTGCCATCTCTCCTTCAACACCCCTAAGATTTGCTGTGTGCCGTATATCATATCTCCATCAGCATCCAGGACCCCATCCCACCGATGTCGCACTCTCCTGGCTTTGAGAAGTCTTGATAAGTATCCAGTAGGCCACTCACCCTCCTCAAGCCCCTGCCATCATAGTCTAGCAGCCATGCCCTGTATATGAGTCTCCTCCTCTTCCCTCAATACCTGTTGTAGTTCTACAATCTCCAATTTCGCCCTCTCGATCCTCCAATCCTCCACCCCATCAACAGTGAGCAAATCCACCCAATCCATTTATAATCTCCTCAGCCTGTTGGAAGCACACTTCGTGTGCCGCCTCCTCTGCCTCCCAGCCTCTCTACCAGCCTCTCTCCAATAAACCCTTGCAGCCTCTTTCAATCTCATCTATCAGACAGCCATAGGTAAACCCTCATGTCTCTAGGTAAAAACTTTTGCCTGAATATCCACTACCCACAATTCCCACAACCCCTTCTCAGCCAGCAGGGAGGAGTTAAGGCACCAATGTCTGGGTCCATCTCCACTCCCCCCAAACTGCCCCTGCCCCAAAAGTCCCTAGTGATCAGACCATGGGCACCACTCCACCTCCAATATCTTCCAAACATCTGACCCCCAGCACTCCGCCATCAGAATCCAATCAATCCTTGTGCCCAAGCCATTCACCCAATGTGTGTAGACCCTTATATCACCCCACCTCATTCTGCCCATATCCCCCAATGAGCTCAATGTCTCCACCTCTTCCCATGCATCCAGACCTCCACTTCTGCTCCTGGCACTCCTCTCTCCATCAGTCCTGTCTAGATGCTGATCCCGAACCATATTAAAGTCCCCACCAAGCACATCAACCCCTTCCTCCAAGAGAATACCCTCCTCCAGCAGCTCCCTAATCTATGCAGTCCTCTCACCCCTAGCCGCAGGGCAGTAGCAAGAGCCCACCTTCACTGATTCCCACCCTGGCCAATGCCAATCTCCCCAGACCAAGCAATCACCCCAGCTCCTGATTTCTCCCAATTCACCTCTACCCTTCCTCACCAAAATCACTACCTTTTCAAACCAAGCTGTGGCCCCACCCCATTCCCTAGTCCACTCTACCCAATCGTCCTCATTCTCACATCAAACATCCTGCAGTAAAAAGAGATCAGCCTCCAATCCCTTGAGCCAAGTAAAAATATTCTTGCACTGCCTAGAACCCCTTAACCCATTTACATTCAAAGAGAAAATATTGGTTGTACTGTTCATAAGGAATAAAGATATATCATGGTCTCATCCTCTACAAGTCCGCAGTTCGCTCCTCCTGAACCAAGTCTAAGTCATGTTCAGCAGCCTGCTCCCTCTCTCCTGCTTCCTGTGCTGCCAATGCTCTCAGAAGTTCTACCATTGCCCCATCTTCACACTCCTCAAATTCCTCGCAATACTCCAGACAGGCCTCCTGCCAGAGCTGCAAACCATGACATTCTGCCCAGCAGTAGGCCACCCACTCACCGGCAACTACCCCAAGTTCTGCCCTCCTCACCTCATCAACCTCATACCCCTCCTCCTTCAGGAAAATACCCAGAATCTCCACCTTCAGTGCCTCCACTATTCCATCACCACACAGAATCCTTGCCCAATGCTCCTCAGGCATCACTCTTAAGTCCACTTCTCCCAAAGCTTCTGCAGCGAGATTATCCATCACCTTGCACATCCACAACAGGTTCCCCACCTCCTTCCCTCCTGGGGTCCCTGGCCACCCTGCTTCCAGTATCGTGGTGTCAGCTCCTACACTGGCAGCCTCATCCCACTCCTCCTCAGGAACATCGACCAGCTCGTCCTTGCCAACCGCCACCACCTGACCCCCTTGCCCCATATCAGGAACCCCAAAGCACACCTGCTGGGCCCCCTGCATCCTCATATCCTCCATTGTCCCTCTCTTCCCAACTGGGCCCTTCCTGATAAGTGGGGGGGGGGTGGCATCCAACTCCGGCTCCCACACTTCAAAGGTACTATCAGCGAAAGGGTTCTTGCCCAGCACCCCCCCAGCCCCTGCCTCCTTTGCCTCCACCTCCTCTCCTCCTTTCCCAGCCCAGACACTGGCTTTAGTGCCTCCAGACTCCTCAGCTCCAACCTTCGTCTTCTTCACCTCTCCTGACATACTAGCCAACAGCTCTCTCTGCCTCTTGCGTCCCTGGGCCTGCTCCCACTGCTTCTTATCCATATGGAAACACTTCCCGCCCACAACCTCCAGATGCATCAACTCTTCATACAGTTTCCAGGCCTTCGCCCTCCTCTCCACAGCACCACCCAACTCCTCCAGCACCTCTAACAAGTCTTCCTCCTCCTCCTCACTCCCTTTCACCCTCAACACCTTGCAGACAAAGGCCCCCCACATCAGCACCGAGGACCAGTCACTCACCTTCCCTATGGCCTCCTTTCTTGCCAGCTGAATCCTGACATCCACATCTCCCATCCTGATCGCAGTCCCCTCTCACACCTGAAATCTGATGTCCACTATATCACCATACTCAATCATCACCTTCTCTACTCTCTTCCTTGTCTCCTCCTTAGTCACCATGGGCACCCCCTTCACCTTTTTTTTTTTTTT
>RBNI01006184.1:0-11629 GCA_003990745.1 Jimgerdemannia flammicorona
CCCCCCCTACCCCTTCCCAATGAAAGACCACCTTGTCCAACACTATCCCCACCCTTCCCCCACTCTGCTCATATATCTCTTCTACCAGATGGCGATGCCGCCCACCTTGCGGCCCCTATCTGACCCACCACCCCATTAGCAGGTCCACTACTAATGCCTCCCATCTCAATAGCTTCTCCTGTATCCCTATCTATCGCCCCTCCTCAAAAACATACAGCCAATATCTAGCTAACTCCACCTATACTGCTACAATCCACCCTACAGTAAGCCACCTATTGCCGACACCCCCCACAATTCATGATGCCAAATCATCCCAGCGACCTCGCTCTCCATCAGGTCTCCTTTTAACCCCAAGCCTATCCTCTATAGCTATCCAAAAATCCCCCAATACCTCACACTCCCCCAGCCAATGTTCCGGCATTTGCACAAATCCCCCAACTTGCTCTACATTATAACACTCCTCACAGTCCAACTGCCCACCATCCACCAAATGCCCAGCCTGGAAGTTCAATATAACATTCCTCTGCAACATTTGCCACCATACTACCCAGAACTTGGGAGGAAGCCATCACCTTACTTCAGCACTCCAAGACCAGATCCCTGCCCAGTCCCACTCCCCTCCAATTCTCACTGTCTGCCAACTACTCGGCCAAAGATCCTGGCCAGTCTGCTACTGACACTCTACTCCATCTCCAATGTCAAACTCAGCGAGTGGAACACCCCCGAGAAGCAGACAGTCCCATTTCTACATAGCTGGACTCCATAATACCTCCCCCTCATTTCCATGCCATCGCAGGCCTATCCTGTGTGCACCATCAACCACTCCCCACCAGAAGTCCTTATATTACAGCCAGCGACTTCCATTCAGACCCACTAAAGAGAGCAGATCCCCTGAGGACCCCTGGGGAGAGACTCGCATCTCCCACACCTTCTTCATCAATGGTACCCAACCTCCACCCTGTAGCTCCACAGCCCTCCTCAATCACCAAGCTCACAGGCAGTATAGGTGCTTAGGGAGATCGACAAGACCTAGGCCTCCCCTAAGCACTGGCTCCACAAGGGTATCCCAACTAATCTGGGCCCTTCTGCCTGCCCAAATCCAATCCCTAGCCAGTTTCATCAACCTCTTCACCACCCAAGCAGGAAAGTCTAAGTAATATGCCATATACCACAACTTGGGGAACCAGTACACATTCAGAATCACCACCCGCCCTGCCAGGGAGATGTGACGACCCCTCTAACATTTTAGAGCCTCTCCCCAAATATCCACCCTCCTCTCCTACCATATCTGTGGCAGGACTGATCCATATACAGAGAGGAAGATACCGAGATACCGCACCACCTCTCCTGTGGGAACAATTGTTCCAATGACATCCCCTCCCACTAGCCCGTTCCCCAGCACCATTGTTTCACACTTATGCCAGTTGAGCTTTACTCCCGAGTGCACCTCATACCACTCCACTGTTTCCCAAAGGGCCTTAGTTTCAGAGGCTCAGATACTTGTATATTAGTTGGATTTTTAAGTAATATAACAGCTAGAGTAGTTAACTAGATAATATATAGCTTGAGTAACATCTTGAAGTATTTCTACTATATATAAGAGAGTATTATTAGTTGTTTTGGAGAGAGAAAAAATAGTACTCTGATAGAGTAATTTCAGTATCATTAGTTTTTATAGCAACTTGATTACTCTTAATATAGTTGACTATCTCTGATTTAAGTTAATTATATTCTTTTAAAGAGATAGATGATATCTTAAAGAATAACTTTATTAAGATAAGTAATATTTTTGCATATATAATAGAATATTCTAATAGATATAGAGAGTCTTTTTTATTTAGTTCTGAGTAATCAGAATACTTATGAGTTCTCTCTATTTATCATCATTGACTTTATTACAGAAATAGTAACAGATCTTTTAATTTACTAATAGATAAGATATATCTTAGTTATATTGAGATAATGTTTTATAGTATTAAATTATTAATAAAGTATTTCATATCTTTTATTTAAGAGTTTAAATACTCAATAGTATTTAAATAATAGTAATATTCTTAATAGTCTTAAAGATATATATATTATTTTGAGGAGAGAATTAGAGTAAAGTAGTAAGCTATTTAATAAATAGGACTTACATATTATAGATATACTGATTCAGATGATTTTTAAAAAGTTCTAAAATAATAGAAATAAGATTTTAAATAGTAATAATATTATCCATAAATATTGAAATTCTTAATAATTCAGATAGGATATTTGGATAGTATTATTTAATAGTTATATTATCTCATTACTAATAAAACTATATTTGGTAATTATAGAACTTAATATCTTCTACTATAGGTTTTAGATAATACTAGATTGATAATTACATTATTATTTAGTATAATTAAATACATTCTCAGAAATAATTTAAAAAAGATTATAAATATATAGCTATTACTTTCAAATTGATAAGTGTGAAATAATATAACTTAATATAGTTGTAATAGACTTTAGACATTTTAATACTCTGAATCAATAAGATAATATGTAAGAAGATAATATAAATAAGAATATAATATAATATAAAATAACTATGTTGGTGGTGGGAGGGAGGTGGGATGACCTCCAGAGGAGGTAAGTGGGGGGATTGAGAGATGAGTCATTGATATTAGGATGAGTACTAGTGATTAGAGTCAGACTTGTAGAACATTGGTTATATATATTTGAAGAGAGTCAACAGTTGATATTAGGAGTAAGAGTAGTTAGATAGAAGTGACTGATGACAAATATATATGTTGAATGGATGGTAGAGGAGTGGGAATATTGGTGGAGGGTATTAGAGGCAATTAGCAGAGAAAATATATAAGAAGAGTGGGGAGATAATTGGAGTGGTAGGGGGGTTGGTAGTGTTTCAGAGGAATGGTAAAAGAAAGAGAAAGTTTTCAAGTAGGATAGGGTGAGGAGCTCATTTGTATTAATATATCATAGACAGTCTGGTAATAAAGTAGAAGTTCTTAGAACTATAAAAAAAAAAAAAAAAATACAAAAAACCCAAAAAACACAAAAAACACAAAATAACTGTGAATATATATACTAAAAGAATGCTATTTACTCATACTTAAAATATAAAAATCTGTTGTGAAAATAAAGAATGTAGATAGATATTAGTGGTGGAAAATTTCAAATATAGAAGAAGAAAAAGAAGAAAAACTAGTAAATAATAATACAATATAATACTTGAAGAGAGATATATATAGAAAGATATATTGTATTATTATTATTTTATTTTATTTTTACTTCCTTTTCATCATGAGATATCTTATGATTACTTGTTACTAGTATATAGTTCTATTATTGATATATAGTTCATTGTAAGACTTATTTCTTTAGTATATTTAGTACTCCAAACAAGTTGATCTGGATCAGATTCAAATCCCATCTGGATGGATTTGAATTAATCATTGATTTGGTTTCCAAATTAGATAATTAAATATTTACATCAATAATTTAATGAAATATCATTTAATTTTGATGATCTTAGTGTTATTTGAAAGCCTTTAATAAATAAGACCTTTCTAATGAAACCAAAAACATTGAAATCAGATCATACATTGCTGAGTTATCAAGGAAAACATCTGACTTACCCATTTTGGAAATTATTCCACTTGCTGATTTTGGAAAATTTGTCAATAGAATGTTTTCCTTAATAGCTTGGCAATACATAATCTGATTTTAGCATTCTTGATATCATTAGAAAAGCCCTATTAAGAGTATTCCAATGATACTAAGAAAATAAAAATTGTATGATTATTTATCAAGTTATTGATGTAAATATTTAATTGTCTAATTTGGAAATCAGATTCAAATCAATCTAGATGGGATTCAAATCCTATCTGAGTTGATCTAGATGGAATTTAATCCAAATCAATCTGAAACCAATCTGGATTAAATTGACTCATTTGGAGTACTAAGTATATTGCTTGAACTTAAGTCTCTAAAGAACTTTAGTAACCAATCTGCAATCATATACTCTATAGAGATATATTCTAAGTATATAGTTCTATTCTCTATATATTTCCTTATATAATAGTATTGTATGTCAATATATTTAGTTTTGCTATAATAAATAGAGTTATTAGCCATAGTAATTGTAGACTAGATATTTTGATGGATAAGTATAGAATACTATTTCTAATTAAAGTCAAGTTTCTTTATTAGCTAGTATAGCCAAATAGCTTCTTTGATTGTTATAAATAATACTTAATATTCTACTTATATAGATGATATTGCCACTGAACTCTACTTATATAAAAATTATATATATATATATATATATATTTTGAAGGCAAATTTGCCTATATTATAGCCTAAGAGTTATATATTTACCAAGATATAACTCCTTTGGTATTAAACTAAAAGATGTATATAGTTATAGATTAGTAATCATTTAAGTCTCCAGCCCAATCAGCATTATATATGTTAGTTAATTATATATCATTGTTCTTATTACTCTCACTCAATCTATTTAAAGTAAGTATATAGTATATCATTTCTTTAATATATCTAAAAATCCTCTTAATGGTACTCTAATATGAATTATTATAGTATAATGAATACTGTGCCAATTTATTTATAGTATATGAGTTGTTGGGCCTCATTTCTAGTATAAGATACATAAGGGATCCATTGCTTGCCAATAGAGAATATTTATATAGTTCTTGTTATTATCAGTCTTGAGCTTTCTTAACTTTACCAAAGTTTCCATAGGGGTGATTTACTGGCTTGTATTCACTTATATTGAATTATCCTAAGATGACTTAGATGTAAGTTGACTACAAGAGGTATATGGTGTGCATGCTCTTATCACATATAATAGATATCTCCAAAAGAAAGAATGCATTACCCATGTCTGTTATTTTGAATTCCTTATACAGGGCTCCTTTGACTCTATTATGCCTGCTTTTTATTGCAATGATGATTATGTCAGTCACTCATATGCCTATGAATGCTACTCTAGTTTCGTTTGTTCAGTCTTCAACCGATGATCCTTGGAACCTGTACACATTTTGCGTAAATTACCCGGGTAAAAATGACATTTCAAGATTTGATCACCAAGCGTGGAAATGTTAGTTTATTATAACGAATGAAAGTAAGATTTTACCAGAGCAATACAGTGCGGTTATGGCAGCAATTCGCAAAGGACTAAATAAAAAATAATCGCAAACTCATGCAGCATAAGCGAAATAGGCAGCATCTAAATCAGGTAAGAAGCGAATGAGATGTCATATTCATAAAAAGGAGGGGAGACAAGATTAAGGACAATGTACGACGATTATTTATTCGATACTTGGATGAGTGCTCAAAACAATGGCTGGGTACACCTTCTCCGGAAGATTGGACAATACAATCCCACAGTTGATTCCGTTAATGGAATAGGCACAAGGACGGTTATATTTGTCCGGATGTAAGGACACTACATCGCCACTCTAAAATGGGGCACCATAGTCGTTGTTCCCACTTTGCCCCAAAATGTTCCGATAACTGTCCTGCCAACAATGGAATGACCAGCCGATGAATTGGGATGCATATCAGAAGCTAGTGTACACTTCGCCTACTAATCCGATCTGGCCGATGGCTTTTCCGTGTTGGTTATCTTAAACGGACTCAAACACTATGTCCCATTCGCAAAGCCAAGTCGTCGCCCGGGGACGGAGATCCGCGCCGTCTGCTTCTCTGATTCCGGGGTCCCAACGGAAAACTCCATGACCTTGCCCATTTTCTAAGATGACTACACGCAAACCGACCTTCGATCAATCCCACTTGTGATTTTGACTTACTTGATTTTGACTTCCTCGATTTTGACTTTCTCGATTTGATTTTGATTTCCGGACGAGTGTCACGTTGGGCACACTATTCTTGCATACGTGGTGACAAAATGCCATATAGTGCGGAGACACCTACGCAAACCTGTCGACTGCCTCCGTGGGGCTCTTCAGGCAATGCGGGCGAGTTGGTAGTCACGCAGGGTGCAGAAAAAGGCAGATCGGTAGCAGATTCGGAGAGGTCTGTCAAGTGTAGAATGCTGGAGGAGCGCAGGGTAGAGATCCTTGTTCTCTTCACTCCATGGAATGGACGTAACGGCCTCGTTGGAGAGGGACGAGGAGACGCCAAAGTCGGGAATGTCTTCAGCACGCTCCAGGACCATTGCCATGAGCTTTGGAATGGCAAGGAGGCTCGCTGGGCGGTGGACGTCCACCGCGGTGATGATTATGATGTCGCCGATTGATTTGGTGTAAATGAAACCGTGGAGGCCAACTCACCGGGAGACGCTCTCTTGCAGAATTCCCTTGAAAACGGGACGGGGCACCTTGATGGGACCAAATAACTTCAGAGACAGGCCTACAAAACACTACAAAACACAAAAATCGAGTAATCGAACAAATCTTGCAGCCGCAATACGGCGCGGCAAGCGCCAAGCTCGACACCTTCAGCACTGAAAGTGGTTACGTCGTCTGTCTATAAGGCGATGTCGTACTTGAGGCCAAAACCACTGTTGTTTGTGTGACAATGGTTCATTTTTGGGTAGGCCTTGTTGGGATGGCCGATTCAAGGAGCTGTTCGGAAACACGACCATTACACAAAATCATTAGGAATACCGTCAGTCTGGAAGTCTCGAACTATTACCTCCTATGCCGGATGGAGCGCGCCATAATAGAGAATGTATACATAAAAAATAATAAATAAAAGCACCTTGGCATAGTTCATCACATTTTTTTATTAGTACAAAGATGTTTAAAGCCAGTATTGAATTGCATCACTTACTTATTTTTTATTAATTATTATTATTTTCAATTACATTACTCTTGGCTATGATTGATGAGATGATGTTGCTTTTATGTAAGTTTTTCACAGGAGGGAATCTAGTTTAGAAATCAGTTGTTGAAGAACAAACCAAACCGTTGTCTTTCTACACGTGCAACGTTAGACTCTTTTTAAATTTTTCCAGGGTGACATTAAACTTTCAACAATTATGTCTGCGTCCCGCGAGTTGAATTATAGAAATGAGACACATTTATGACTGTAATATCATATTTATAAATATTTCCTGCTGATGCATTCACTGTATTAAACTACTATTCTACTTGATTTGAAGACTTGGAATTACGTCGCTTGTTACATCGAAGTGGATGGGGCCCAACCAACACCCCTCCTTCTTCCATCTCATCATTGACACTTCGACCCGACGCGCTCCATCTGTACCCAGTCCAAACACAGTCCGTTCTTGATGTAATGACCAATGTCCCGTATGAGGCACTTTACGGTCTTCCCAGCATCGGAATCGGTAATAATTAAAGGCTGTGAGAACCTGTACTCGGTCCATTCGCCTTCCTTCAACGTGTTCCAGAATCCGACGCCGGGTTGCTCCTCCAAAAACACATTCCCGTCAATGACTTCGTAACTTAAACATGTCCTGCACAACGTATGGTGTCCTCTTCCCACAACCTTGAGCCGCCAAACAACCTCATAATGGCCGACACGCACGTTGCGGAACTCGCCATTAGCCGACATCCACCGGACCGACCTCAGGCAGATAATCTGGCCATACGGCGACGAGAGATCGCGAATACGTGACCAGTGTTGATTTTTGAGCCAGGCGACGTTGGCCCGGTAGCTCGCGAGGAATATTTTAGAGGAGAGGCGGATATAGGCGTTCAGGTAGGACGTGTCGCTGGGTTCGGGGTTGGCGCTGGGAAAGTCCGCGAGGAGCTTCAGCTGCCACAGCCAGTCGGTCCGTGTGAACTCAGCAATGCGACGATACGCCAGTGCGGCCTGCAGGATGTCGTGGGGGCCGACGAGGACAAGGACCTTGACAAGGATCTCGTTCGGGAAGCTGTCAAGGCCACGGTAGGCAGACTTTTGAGTAAGTTGTGTCATTTGGACCGATTGGGAGATAGCACTAAGAGCCAATTAAGAAAGGGGAAATATATTCAGGTCACATGTCTGGAAAAACGTTGATCCTCAAAGATCATTCATCGCTTACGTTGATTTCCAGATCCCTGTTTTTCAACTGTAGTTGGGACCGGCCTGTCCCATCTTTGAGGATTGACCTTGGCACTTTACAAATACGAAATCGCCCAATTCCCACCCTCTTTGGAAAGAAAAGACATTTTTTTTAATATGAATATTCGTCAAAAGACATATCTGGATGCGTTTTTGATTGGATGCGTCAAACATTGACTCTAACGCCAAAATAATAAGATGTTACGGAAAACAATTTCCAGTCCATATACATATTTGGCATATGAAAGGATATGATAAAAATGACATTCTTAGCATGAAACATGGTTCATTAGGTTGTGTAAACAAATATTGTACACCAAGAATCCTTAAACATAAAAGCCACCACAATCAATCAAATCTAATATATATATATATAATAACTTTGCCACATTCCCTGCCCCCTAGCCTACTACTCTCCAGTAGTGCTCCCAAATGAATTGAATCAATTCAAATAAAATTTAATTGAGGGTCATTCAAATTGAATTGAATTGAGAATTTTTCTATTTAAATGAAGTTCAAATCAAATCAAATTTAAATTGAATTGAAGGTCTGATTCAATACCTATTTTTTAAAATATAATAACTCAATAAAAATATGTCCAAATCTAACAAGCTAAAGACCATTAAATTTGGATATGTTTCTGTGGAGTTATTATATTTAAAAAAATAGAGTTCAAATCAAATCTCAAATTAAATTGAACCTTTGATTTGATTTGAATCAAATCAAATTGGACCTTTAATTCAATTCATTAGAAGCACTACTCTCCAGTTTGCCTCACCACTTTCTAATTACTTTTCAGCTCTTAGTCTCCCACTCAAGCTTCTAGTCTCTATCATTATTAAATACTATTTGAAATATCTAAAGATTAAGAACTAAATTTAGAAGAAATTTCTCAACTCTCAGATGATATATTTAAGAATATATTGGAGAATATATCAGATATCTTCACTGGTTCATTATTACCAACAAGTATGAGAAAAAAAATATGAAAACAAAACCTAGTAATAGCTAGATAAGAATCATAACATTATATATACTAATAGTTATAGTTATAAGAATAGTTGATTATAAAGATAGTTAATAATAAGAGTAGTTGATCATCAGTTATAGAGTAGTTAGTTGTAAGTAGTTATAGTTCTAATATAGTTTTATATATCTCTATTTAAATAAGATTTACAAAGTAAGCTTATCAGTTACAACTATTGCATAACTTAGAGCTATATATTAAAAGATAGCAATATTAGTAATATTAAATGACATCTCTCAAAGCATTACAATATCATACTCTTATCTCTCCAATATACTGAGAATCTTTACTGATCTAAGAAAGATAATATTATAAGTATAGATAGAATGGAATTTGAGAAGTATTTAGGAGATTATTAGAAAAATAATTTATTAAATTTTATTATTATAAATAGAAATATATTAACAAGACTTTAAGTAATGAGAATTTCCATCAGATATCAGCCATTCTCTACTATTAAAAACTCTGGCTTCAAGTATCTCCTTCACATATTACACCATGATCTTGCCCTTCTATTAGCTGATATAATTTTATAAGAAATTTGAATTATTGCAAACTCAAGTAAAAGCAAGACTAGCAGAACTCAAGTCCAGGCCCCTTTCTCTACTATCTTACCAGTTATAATAGTTTGGTAGGTGATCTTCCAAGTCTACTTTCCACATTTATTACTCTCTCTACCTTGGACTGGTTTGCTGTACCTGTTGCAGGACAGTGGGAGGGAGGCAATGGTGATGAGTTGCTCCTTTATCAGGGTCTGATCAGTGTCTTCTCTACTTTTTTGTAGTTTCTGATGCCTTCAGCTATATCTGGAGTACATCTGTTTTGGTTCAGCACTTTCTTTCTTTTGTTATCACTAACAAGATACAGTCTTGGTACATTATGGGTTATGTAGAGAGTCTGCCAATCTTGGGCATCAAATGCTCAGTATAGGTTACCTGTAGGTCCTCAGTATCTGTGGTGGGGCTCTCTGACTTTGGCAAGCTTCCTGACAAGTACAGTTCTGGTATAGGTGATTGTTTTTCAGATATTGTCAGGATGGGAGGGGAGATGGCCATCACAGATAGTAGGAAGGATGATTATGGTGAACCAGTAGGGTGAGGCTGGGGGTGGTCATTAGGGCTGGAGTGGGTGCTGCTTCAGTGGAGTATTTTGATTAGTGTAGAGCAGTTAGGTAGTAGGTGTCCCTCTCAGCTTTTTTTGGCAATTTGGCAGGTTGGGCCCTGATCATTGAGGGGGGTTGGGGGGTCTGAGGCTACCCATTTCAGATATCTTGGCTGTACTTAACTGGAACTGAGAGCTGATACAGCAATGTGATCGAGGCTCACATACTTAAGTAGTAAGGTATTAGAAGTTTTTTCCCACCTCATGTATAAGTCCTTTACTCACCTTGACTGGGAGAATCAGGCCCTATTTACTGTGATATACTTTGATGAGGGTTTTTCTTTACCTGTCATTCTCTTTAGAGTGGTAGGGGGTATTCTATTTGGCTTGGGCATAGTCTTATATATATATATGTTGAGGTCTCAGATATATACTTTCAGTCATTAGCATATAGCTGGATTCTCTCTGGTGGTGGGAAGAGCATAATGTACAGAATGAGGTGTGGGCCACCATAGGCCCTGCTGTACCTGGTATAGTTAAGCTGCTGGATAATAGCTAGTCTAGGTTAATAGGAGGGCAGTGCTTGATGGGTGGTGGGGGAGGGTTTTGGCCTATATAGTCTAGGTTCTCTTCCAATAAAAATCTGCAGAACTTTGGATCTGTTAAAAAAAAAAAAAAAAAAAAAAAAAAAAAAAAAAAAAAAAAAAAAAAAAAAACAGGACTCAAGTCTAAGATATTACTTATACTAAATTGTTAAATGTCACAAGATTATCTTTAGAATAACAGCTCATTAGATTGATAATAATTCGAAGATATATGATATTATCTTAAACTTTATAAATATTAGCAAAATATCATACATAGTGTGGCGTTCGATTTGTATAACTGAAGGTTCAAACACTGCTCAATGGTGCCACTTGTGTGAAGCACGCGATGTATAACTGAAGGCGTTGGTGACGTTCGCGGGTCGATGGTCACGTGACAGGTCGTTCGATTCGTACGGTGGAGGCTCAGTTGCTTAGTGGATAAGGGCAGCGATTATTACTTGGGTCCGAGATTCCTGGTAGGCTGGTGGCAACTTGACGACGGTCTTGTCTTTAAACGGTTCGTGGCGCAGTAGGTCGGAAAACGGAGGATGGCGGTCGTACGTTCGGTTACTTGTTTAACTTGGGGACGTGTGGAATGGCGACGGAATGGCGGTCGAATGCGTGGTCCGAATGGCAGTCTGAATGCGTGGCGGTCGTAGTCTTGAATCCTTGGCTGGGTCTCGGGTCTCGAATGGCAGCGGTCGGGTAACGTTTTCTTTAAACACAAACTGGCTGACTTGCGGGCGGTCCGTGGTCTTGAATCCTTGGCTGGGTAACTTGGGTTCCTTGGGTTTCCGGGTCTTGAATCTCGAATGGCGGTCGAATGGCGGTCCGAAACTTGAATATTCGTAGTGGTCGATTTCCTTAA
>RBNI01006185.1:0-11628 GCA_003990745.1 Jimgerdemannia flammicorona
TATAGGCCAAAACCCTCCCCCACCACCCACCGAACAATATCCCCCCATTAACCTAGGCTACTAAACTGTCCAGCAGTCCCACTGCTCCAGCTATGCCTGTCGAACACCGGCTACGTCGACCCCCACAACATAGACTAGACTTGTCTGCTCACCAGGGCTGGATCATCATTTACACGCAAGAGCACACCTACGCATCGGATCTAACAGCGCCGGGACTGAATAAAGAATAGCCCCCCGAACCCCAAAAGAAAGCCCGAGGCAAAGAAAAACCCCCCAACCAACCAACAGAGAGCAAAGTGGATTCAAAGCAGGTGAGTAAAGGACTTACACATAGCACCTTCCTCAAAGGACTTACACATGGGCTAGGGCCTGAAGGGACCCCACTCCCACTCCCCAAGCCTGCGGGCCTTGATCACGTTGCCATGTCAGCTCCCGGTTCCAGTCGGGTACTGCCAAATGAGGAAGGTCCCACTCCCCAAGCCTGCGGGCCTCGATTGCGTTGCCGCGTCAGCTCCCGGTTCCAGTTGGGTACAGCCAGGACACCGGCCCCTGCACCACCCCACCCCCCACCAGCCAATCGAAAGGCTCCACCGAAATATTGACCGCCCCAGCCCCGATGACCGCCCCCAGCCTGGCACCCCACTGGTTCACCGTAATCGCCCTTCCTCCTATCTGTGATGGCCATCTCCCCTCCCATCCCGACTCCACCCGAAAAGCAGTTACCTACGCCAGCACTGCGCTCGCCGGGAAGCTCGCCAAAGCTCAGAGGGCCCCACCACAGGCACCGAATAACCTGCAGGTAACCTACACTGGCACTTGACGCCCAAGGTCGGCCGACACCCTACATAGCCCATGACACACCAGAGATGACACCTTGTTGATGATGGCAAAAGGAAGAAAGTGCCGCACCAAAATGGGTACACCCCAGACATAGCCAGAGACACCAGAAACCATGAAAAAAGTGGAGAAGACACCGATCCGACACCAATAAAGGGGCAACTCATCACCATTGCCCTCCTCCCACCATGCCTATGCAGGCACAGCAAACCAACCCGAGGTAGTGGGGGTAATAATAGGGGAAAGGGGACTCGGAAGGTTGCCTACCAAACCTTGTGACCGGTAAGGTAGCGGAGAAAGGTTTTTCAATCCTTCTCTCTACTCTTTATATTCTAACATTATTTGCTTTCATCATCCTCAGAGAAACTCTCTGAACAGATAATCTATATCAACACTATAGTATATTATTCTTTAGTTGCCAACAATAGAGGCAAAAACTATATCCATCATTGGATTGGATATATTAGTAAGTTAGATTTGTGGGGTTTATATCTGAATTTGGTGAGAGATAGTGAGCAAGGGGAACATGGTAATTTTTGAGACTTGCAAAAAGAGTATGTTGAAGGTAGGGTTTATCCAACTTGTAAGGAGTACTAGAATATATGTATAATAATTTGGTTGGCTGTCCAAGCAGCTGAGGGACTAGTTATGTATCTATGCTCCATGTATCAGTATTGTTTATATGTAATGCCATGTAATTTCCTCCAATTGTGGTTTCAATTGGACAATCAAGTGTTGTATTTTTAGAATTCTAGCATATTTTTGTATAGAGTTGTGCCTATATCACCCTCACTATTTGGAATAAATTATAAGCACTGTGTCCATCATATTTGTACCAGAAATATACAAGTACTGCACAGCAAGTCATTCGGGATATTTATTGTTACTTTAAAGTCATTCTTTTCCTAGTGAATGCCGGTTACCGTTTGAACTATAGGGGTTTTGGCTTCATATTTTCACCAAGCCACCATTTCTCCGTCTCATCCTTATCTATATCATCCGTTTCACCACTTCCAAATGTATGTCATTGACAGTTCTATACTCTGTACCCAGTAGTCAGCATCACCAGTTTGGTCTTAGTCTTATTTCATTTTTTATTTTTATTTTTATTTTTATAGTTTAGTCTTATTTCATTCCTTTTTGTCTTAGTTTCGCTGACTGACAAAAATCAAGTCACGCCTATAAATATATGTTCTTGGCATCATGTGACTGGTAGGGCCATTCTTTTCCTCTTCCCTACCATTTACTCGCTTGCTTCCTCGCTTCCTCGTCTTTCGCCTTCCTCGCCATTCGCCTGCCTCGCCATTCGCCTACCATTCGCCATTCGCTTGCCTCGCCATTCGCCTGCCATTCACCCTGCCTCGCCTCGCCATTCGCCTGCCTCGCCATTCGCCTGCCATTCTTCTCCTCGCCATTCTCTTGCTACTCTTCTCTTTGCCATTCTCCTCTTTGCCATTCTCCTCTTTGCCATTCTATTCTCCTCGTTGCCATTCTTCTCATCTTCGCCTGCTACGTCAGATGGCATGAACGGCGTGAACGGCATGAACTGTGAATGGTGTGAACGGCATACCATCGCGTGAACAGGTTGAACAGAGTGAACAGCGCGCAGCGTGACCGGCGTGAACACGAACCGGTGAGGGGAGCAGATGAACAAGTGAATAACGATCAAGCAATTGTCGAATATTTGAACAACAGTAAGGTAGATTAACAATAAACAGAGGAGAAGCATAGCGAAGGAATGGCGAGGAGAAGAATGACGAGGAGGAGAATGGCCGGTGAACGGCGAGCACTCAAATGGCAAGCGACTGACATGGTGTTTAATAACGTGTATGTGCCTGTTAATTTGGCGTCGTCCATCCCGTACACTTAACGGGAATCGCAGTTCAGACTACGATGACAGTGCAGAAATGCATGGAATTGTTGGGGCTTTGGAGATTGCGGTAGAACGAAAGTTGAATGAGGGAGAGATGTTGAGGACGTTCCCAATCATGGCATAATCGTCATTACCGCCTTTTGCGTTCTGTAAAATCATCGTTGTCCTATTAATAATAATCGTCGTTCGTTAAATAATCATTCTGCCAATACTTGTCATTCTGCTATACTTTGTTCAGTTATTCTCGTCAATCTCGTAATAATTGTTTTTCGCCCAATAATTGTCATTCTACAAAAAATGGGCATTTTACCATAATTGTTTTTCCGCTAATAATTCCCGTTTCACCAATAATCATCAATCTCCAATGGTCATTTATTTTTCTTCAGAATAGACTGATAGGCTGCAGTTCGACAATGGAATAATTATGGACGATGTATGATAACAGATGAAATGCTAATCCCATCCATATAGAATATCGGTCTGATCTGCAATCCCATCTAGATGGGATATGTATCTGATCCGAAATCTAGATATAATTCGATCCTTCGTCCCTGATATGGTTCACATGTCGATGTTCAGGATGTCACTTTCGGAGGACATGTGATACCTATGGCTGTGGGTAATGGTTTGGTGGAAAGGCGATGAGGTCACGTTAATGAAGTATATATGTGTGTGGTGGAATGCTTGATTACAATGACAGGGAGAGACGGGGTTGTAATGGGCTTAAGTTATTTAGTTTAGAAAACGATGGCTGCCTCTTGAGGCACAATTTGATCACTCCATTTGTGCTATGGAAATGTTTAATATTGGACATCTGCAGTAAATGATCTCTGTCGTAACAGAGAACCAACATGCCGCGTCCTTTTAGGGGGAATCAGGATTTGTTCATTAATTTGTATTCAAGGAGCGCTTATTAGATGACAGATGTGAAGCAAGATAACATTGTAATTCATGAGCTCCAACGGTCACTTAACTCCTGTGAAAATGATTTCCCCGACCATTGTCGGATTCCACACCGGGTTTATTTTTCAGTGCCCTCCCCCGGTGACTACGGCAGAAAAAGCAAAGAGGCTTGTCGACGCCTCAGATTATGGATCGTTGAGATATTCCAAAGGCTCATTCCATTCCTAACCCTCTCCCATTGGGGCCTCTAAAAAAACGCAATAACCCACCTGCCTCTGTATCACTGCCCCACTTGGCAGAGATCAATGTGTTGAATGGTTCGGCAAGGAGGTACATGACGTGTGCTATAATTTGATGTCAACTGGCCAGTTCCGTCATAGTTTCATAATTATTCTCCCTTCCCATTTCGCCCATTCACTCATATCTGAGTTGCACATTCTTAACGGGACCGGTATGTCCCGGTGGAGACTTCGGACGTCCAGATTATCCGACTGCCGTTCCGCCGTTCTGCCAATGGTCTAGCCTCCGTTCTGCCAACGGTCAATAGCCGCCGTTGTCCCAATGATCAATAGCCGTCGTTCTGCAAATATTGGAGTCTCATCCTTTCGGAGAATAACCAGTGCCTATTCGAGTCTCATCTTATTCGGAGAACGAGCTTGCGACCTTCCCCAACCTACGACGACCAAAAGTGCCTCGCATAGTCCATTATGTCCACTTCGAAACCGCGTTCAAAGTTACTGGTACTTTTCGAAGGCCGTCCGAATTCACCCGAAACACTTATACCATAAGATGACGTGCAAGCAGAAGGACAGGAGTCTAGCGACTTGAACCACTATTTTGCGGCTCTCACGAACTTACAACTAACCCTACAGAACAATTCGAACAAGAACGCCTAGCTTCCGTCTCTAAAGAGGACCAAATCCTTTTCCGAAAATTACAATCGGCAACCAATTAAGGCCATTAGCACCGCGGAGAGCAAGCTAAAGTATGATCGGTATTTCTTTTCGTTCAAGATAAACCACTGATTATGGTAGCCAGTTGTACCTTGATTTTGATTTTTTTTTTTTTTTTTTCCAAATTTACCGAATAATGTCCTGAACTGGTAGCTCAGACGCTGATCTGCAAATCGTTTGCATCGGGATTGTTAGACAGGTTGATGTGGTCCGATAAGAAGGTGACTATAGGCAGTTCCGATGCCTGAAGAATATCCGTTTTCTACTCATGTGTATATACATTCTTAATAATAACCACATTTTTATTCTACGCGTACTCCCAGATGACGGCATCGAGGTCATAGCTATCGGTGAGCTCGAATTCGTCAAGAAATCATGTGACGTCCACTCCGATTACTTTTTAGGCCACCAAAACAACGATTTTGCACTTTTGCCTTATCTTCTACGAATGCCCAAAAAGAAAGCCCCCTACCGACATGCTGCTCCTGCTCCAAAGCCATACACTAGGAGTCAAGCGAAAGCCGTAGGAAAAATCGAGACCCCCGTAACGACAAGTAAACCTGCCTTCTTTTATCAACCGTTTTTCTGGGTGTTCGCACCGCCTTCATTGCTGGAACTGCGGTGTGTCTATTTTTCCATAACCAGTGAGCCCTCAAACATCTTCGGAATATTTCCGAGTAACACCTGCCAGCGAGTACAGCCAGATTGGGTTCTATGAATTTCGCCAGCATCAGAAGGATTTCACCTTCTGTTTCCGCAAAGAAGCTGCCAAATTTATGCTGGAGCTGAGACGGTTCTCGGGAAGTGAATCTGACAAAGTGAGGAATTCATGCCAACTTCTATTAAAAAATTTCAAGGTAGGTTGTTCTTTGGCATTGTTTTTGTGAATACGTCTGATGGCCCTATACATATACATATATGCGATTGGGAGGATCATCTGCGAACTGCATCTTAATTGAGTACAAACTTCTTCAAAAATATTTTGCCGACCTTATGCTCTGCGGATCCATTTTACGTTAGTTGCTGGTTAACCCCAGACATTTTCGGCCTTATTCCGTTTCATATATGTTTTACTTACCTTCTTAATTTCCAACATCCACTCAAAAGAACCACCGCCAACGATTCCTAAGTGTTCACACATTTTGGAAACGTATTGAAAAGACTACCATGAAATCGGTTAATATTTGTTTCCATTTATTTACAAGATGTTTGGATTTTTTGTTTTGGAGGTGGCGATCAATTCATTAATATTTTGTTTTTCTTTTTTCAGCACTCAGTCAAAGGTGGCAACGACGACAATGATGACGGTAACGATGACGACAACAGTAGCGGAAACGACAACGGCGCTGACAACGACGGCAGAGACGTTGACGACAACGACAGCGGGGACGACAACGACGACGACGGCGCTGACGACGACGTCGGGGACAATGACGACAATGACAGCAGCGACAACAAAGACGACAGCGGCGACGACAACGACGACGACGGCGCTGACGACGACGAAGGCGAGGACGTAGGAAAAGAATTGAGGGAGGATAAAAGTTATATAAACCCTGTGGCAAATAAGGTGAGCTTTCATTGTTTGGACTTTAATCATCACGCAGTTGAAATTGAAGAGTGCCGTTATTTGTCCCTTGCAGACCGCCCCTCCGATGTTGACAAGTTATCACAGAAAGGAGATAAAGATGGCATTCAACCGTATGCCGAAGGCACAAATGTGGAGACTAGAAAGCGGCACAATCGTTGAGGAGGAACTATATAAGATCGGAAAGGGTCTTAATTACGAACAGTAAGTAGCTAGAGACATTCCTTTGCTCGGAATTTCACAAGAATTTGTTGGTAATAGTTTTGGCTATATTATTTCCAGTGGGACACATTCATTTATCTTGGACACAGAGGACGACAATGTGCGTAATCATTTCAATGACAAGGATTTCCAGGAGATAACTGCAGCGCCACAACCGAGCGTTCCGCAACTCTCCGAAGATGTCGCGGAATATCTGAGCAGATTCAGCACGAAAATGAAGATCGCAGATGTTAGGGAGACTCTGTTTTCCCAAGACGAACGATTTGGGAGAGGATATACGAAAGATGCATACCACGATCTTGATTACATTCGATATGCATTGTATACAGTGTAAGGCTTCAATTCCCTTAATCTTGTAATGAGTTCTTAATGGCAGTTATTGAAGTTTGATCTTTACAGGGTTCGGGAAATTGAAGGTGGCCATCTCCAAGATAACAACTTGGAGTCTTGGTACAATTGTCACATATGGCATGCCATATTTGACCAAGGGTTTGGCAATCTCCCAAGAATTTCCGTCGTTCGGTAAGTGCCATATATTTTATGTCTGAGCAATTTTATTATTTGCTGATAAATGGTTCACTGCATATCTAATTGGATTTCATATCTCATCCATCAAGTGGGGAAAGCACGATCATGTCAACAGCTCTCCGAAAGAATGGCCATCGCAAATCCAATGATCGTCGCAAAGTCGGACATCGAGGCGATTGGGTGTTAAGGAGCGTTGGGAACGGAGACCGCGACGAATTTGGTGTAGGCGAGGCAGCCAAACAGTGGACGGACAATTTCAGCACGAAATTCATGAAGGAGGCTGGACTCAAGGTGCCGAAAGCGTTGAAAGACATGCTCACCAAGTTGATGAGAAAGGCGGATTGGAAACCAGAGCTTTGTTCAAGAATGCAAACGGTCGGAATTATACATTCGGGTGAGTATTTTATGACAAAATTAAACAGAAATGAAGTGGGGATGCTCACCTGCTACCTACTATTTATAGGCCTTATCATGATGCCCATTTTCATGGACTGTCCCGGTGGGTTTGTTTGCAGAATTCAACGAGGAGAGATAATGGAGGTTCCCAATTGCGAGGAAAGAATTACAGCACTTCTTCCAATCCTTGCAGAAATATTGAATATTAAGGTAATGTAATTGTATGTAACTTTAAAGGTGGTGCCATTTCGTTCTTTTCATGTTATTCTTTAAATACCCTTTACACTTTATAGAGAGCCGTACAGGAAACGGCGAAAGCCTTGAGCACAAGAGTCCCGACGACTGCAACGTCCTTTCAAGAAATGAGACAGGGCAAAAGGAGAAAAGAAGAAAGGGCAATGCCCGTTTGTATGACGACGCCAACGAAGCCGAAGCAAAAACGTCCTCGTCAGTGATATAAATATTGATCTTTCTGTAACGAGCAATGTCTGGCCTTGAATTCACTCCGAAGAGTCAATTGCCATTCGGACATTTTGCCATTTTTCATTGTTGCTTTGTAATCACTTTGTCGTTAATGCAAGTCGTTTGGTCACAATTATCTTTGACATTTCAAGCTTCAATGCTTATCGCACCTTTTTGCATATTAACTCGCTACAAGTAAACGGGCTAGGTTTATCGTATATTTCTTACGTTCATCGCATGTTGGTTCGTTTGATAAAGGATCCGATTAGACTTGAGTGAAATCGAAATTCTCTTTGGCGGACCTGGTCCATTGATTGGCGATCCTTTGTGGCGTCAAAGGGACCGTCGACCTTCACACGCATACACGCATTCGTCCTCACCCATACGAATTAACCCTCACTCCTAACCCAATAGAATTTTTGCGCAGAACCTCCAACACACTATTCCAATCTCCTAGCGAGGAAGCCGTTAGCATATGCTTAGACTTGACAATGCAAAATTCGTGACCGTAAGTAATTATTTAGCACAATGAAATCACTCCTTACCACTCCAACCTAATCTCATACCCCTTTTCTCATTAATTAGTATAGGCTAGCAAGCACAACATACGGAATCAAATTCCATCGATCGCGTAAAGTACTTGGAATCCGAGATTACACAAATGAAAAGTATTACTAAAACTGATCGTACACATTGCTCAAAACCGCCGTTGATCATCCTCCTTCTCACTTAGACCGTTGAATCAATCCTGGTTCCCACTCCCGCCCTTTCCAAAAGTATACACCCATGCCCTCCTCACTAGCAGCCTCGCAAACCCCAAAAGAGTTCTACAAGAGGGACCCGCTCAACAACCTGCTAACGTTCACGATTGTTGGGCAGCCGCTATTGCGCGAGGTAGTTGACCGCTCGTACGACCCCATCGTCCATCCCCAGAAGCCACTCAACATGCAGGCGTCCTCATGTCAGGGAGGGGGGAATCACCTGGCGTGAATGCCAGCATTAGGGTTAATGTTGGGATCGGGATGTTATTGGTGGCCTGTTTCTGTAAGGGAGCGCTCACCTGACAAAATCCTTATTATTTTATTATTTTATTATTTTCGACATCGGTTGGTCTTGTCGGCAAGGAGAAATTCAAGAAGTTAGTATGGAATGATGGCTGTGGGTTCCTTCACATCGTAAGTGGTCCTTAGAGACAATCTTTTTGTAATGGACGTATGAACGCCTCGAGCCTTCGAGTATTCAGCTCGGTCCGCACAAGCTCAAGCCTACTCACCACACCCCCCCTCCCTCCTTCTCCAGGGCAGTACCTTCATCGGCACTGTGCATGACGAATTTAAAGCAAACTCCGACCATCTCCAATCCGCGGAGAACCAAATTGAGAATAGAATTGCTGCCCTGATCGTGTGGGCCGGAGGTGGCTCCCGAACAGGGTCTTACCTGTTCCGATCAGAGTCGTCGAGCCTTCTCGCTGAGCTTGTTCCCTGGGTTGGTCCTCGACGCTGAATGTCGTCAGGTTGTTCGGATACCTTATGTCAAGCACAGATTTTACTGTTGTCGCTGTGACGAGCTTGCATTGCATTTGTGAGAGCATCAATTCAAATCAGTGGGCGTTTGAAGTCTTGTGGAGGCACGGCATCGATGGCAGGGATTAGGTAAGCATCGAGGTTGGGCGTGGTGGATAATAACGGGGTATTTATAAGTTTGATTATGGATCCCTCGCGTGTTCCTCCTCACTTCGCTTCCGACCTCCCCTTCACCAAAGCTGCGACGCCGACCTTGTATTCATTCCCGAGCGCCCGCCCACAGAAAAGGACTGACATACCTCCATGTCCGACTTCTTCAAAGAGTACATATTTCTCTTGCCATTCCTCTATCTTTCCCTACACCTAACCTCCCCTCACAAAAAAAAAAATGATAATTATCAACGAACACCGGTATGTTGGCCTGCGCAAGGCGATTTTGATCGTGGCAGAGGACGTGACCGACCAGGAGAGAGAGACAGTGGTATAGTTAGGAATAACTCCATTGTTGAAAGAGAGTTAAATTGACATATCAGATAGATGGAGAGCAGGAGTGTGGCTGGATTGTATTTGGTTGAATAGAGTATCAAGGTAGTGATCTTGCTTAGTAAAGTAATCTATAATATTGTCAAAAGTGAGAAGAGGTGTAGAGTGTATAGAGAGTTTAAATGTTACATAAGTAGATATATATATTAAACACTGAGTGGCTGAACTAACTGATGTCTTATCCTCAGTTCTTTAGAGTAGATAACTATAAGAAAGAAAGTCATAATGATTATGATATTATTATTATTGTTAAAAGTATTCTTATAGAGGAACTATAGAACTCACTCAATGAAAGAGATATTATAGTAAAGATATACTAGTAAGTCAATATCATGTTAGCCTCATGATAAAATATGAGATATAATTTATAAGTAATAGAATAAGTGGTAAATTGAAGATAGATAAGTAAGCATTAAAGACTTAAAGTATATAGTTCAAAGTGTTTGAATGAGTAATCAAGAGATATAAATAGATACTATATATTATATCTATATTATATAGTACTATTCAAAAGAGTATATGTTAGTACCAGTGTCAGAACTAGTATATAAATATATAAATACATATAGAAAATAAGATATCTATACTCACTACTCAATCTAAATTAATAATTACAAGTAAGAATAATATCAGTTATATCTATTGACCTATAACTCACTAGATATTATCTATTGATCTAATTCTAAGAATAGACTAGTTATATTAAATTAGAGTGCTTATTGATATTAAGAAGTAAAACTAGTTTTCTATATCCTTATTTCAATTTATAAGATATCCCAGACTGCTCATAGAAGGAAAAAAACAAGAGAATAGAAACTAAATAATAAAAGCAGAGTGATATCTCATTAATATCAAAATATCAAAATAATGTAATAAAATCTTAGAGTTTACTTTTCTAAAGTCTCAAAAAAATTATAAATAGTAAAGCAAAAGAAATACATTCTATTAGAGTCTATACTTTTAAATTCAAGAGCTTAAAAAAAAATATAAATAGTTGACTTTACTAGATTTTCTATTTAATCTAACTTATTATTTATAGAGAATAAATAATATAGGTCTTTTATCTTAGTATATATAAATATATTAAAAACTTTTATTAATCTAGAATAACTATATTAACTTCTGAATACTGAATCTGAAGAAGATTTATCTATATATTAGAAGTATAGAATAAAGATAAATAGATAATGATTCTAAGTTAGAGACAAAATCAAATTGAGTTATTAAATCTCTAACAATAATCTCTAGATAAGTATTGGGCTTAGTTTGAGTAGTAAATATAGAGATCTGATTATATATATATATATAAATACTAGTTTTAGTTAATTTTTAGATATAATCAATCATATAAATATATATATATATTAATCTTAAATACTGCTAGAAGTTATAATATAGTATATTCTATAGTATCAAGCTATTTAGATACTCTTAGATACTTATCTTAACTATATATTTATCCTATTTATATTTAATTTACTAATTACTAAATTGTCTCTCTCTCTCATACTCTATTTTCTATCTTTATTTCTATATTCTATACTTATATATATACTTATACTAGGGCTAAACTTTAATACTCATCACAAAACTCATAAGAGATATCTGACTAATCTGAATACAATTTAGCAGTCACAATCTAGAGTAGAGATATATTATTGAGATACTAAGTATAATAACTAAAAATAGCTTCTAGATATATATCTGAATATACATCTGGATCTATGTAAATATATTTTGCTATAGTTTTCAAATAGTCTTAAATCTCTCAAAATTATACTCAAATATACCTCTTTTTTT
>RBNI01006186.1:0-11627 GCA_003990745.1 Jimgerdemannia flammicorona
GTTCCACCTCTGTATAATTTATGATGTTAGTAGTGGTTTGTGTTCTTTGTAATTATATTAGATAGCTCGTAATAAAGGAGTCCAAGAGAAAAAAAAAAAAAAAAAAAAAAAATCCATCCTCCCCAGGCACCATCCCTAGTTTAGTTGCTGCCATGACACTCTGGATCTCTTCCCCCTGCACTGGTAAGATCAAGTCACCCAGTCCAGCTACTTGTGGTAGCCCCCACTCTTCTAGTGTATCTGCAATTGCCACTTCATCAGTACCCCCTTCTCCCTCACTCTACAAGCCCTGCCATCTCTCCTTCAATACCCCTAAGATTTGCTGTGTACCATATATCATGTCCCCATCAGCATCCAGGACCCCATCCCACCAATGTCACACTCTCCTGGCTTTGAGCAGTCTTGATAAGTATCCAGTAGGCTGCTCACCCTCCTTAAGCCCCTGCCACCATAGTCTAGCAGCCATGCCCCACATATGAGTCTCCTCCTCTTCTCTCAACACCTGTTGTAGTTCCTCAATCTCCAATTTTGCCCTCTCAATCCTCCAATTCTCTACCCCAACAATAGTAAGCAAATCCACCCAATCCATTTGTAATCTCCTCAGCCTGTTGGAAGCACACCTCATGTGCCTCCTCCAGCCTCTCCCCAATAAACTCTCACAGCCTCTTTCAATCTTATCCAGCAGATAGCCACAGGCAAACCCTCATGTCTCCAGGTAAAAACTTTTGCCTGAATGTCCACCACCGACAATTTCCACAACCTCTTCTCAGCCAGCAGGGAGGAGTTAAGACGCCAATGTCCGGATCCATCTCTACTCCTCCCAAACTGCCCCTGCCCCAAAAGTCCCCAGTGATCAGACCATAAGCACCACTCCACCTCCAATGTCTTCCAAACATCTGACCCCCAGCACTCCGCCATTAGAATCCAATCAATCCTTGTGCCCAAGCCATTCACCCAATGTGTATAGACCCTTGTATCACCCCACCTTGTTCTGCCCATATCCCCCAATGAGCTCAATGTCTCCACCTCTTCCCACACATCCAGACCTCCACTTCTGCCCCCTGCACTCCTCTCTCCATCTGTCCTGTCTAGATGCTGATCCCGAACCATATTAAAATCTCCACCGAGCACATCAACCCCTTCCTCCAAGAGAATACCCTCCTCCAGCAGCTCCCTAATCTATGCAGTCCTCTCACCCCTAGCCACAGGGCAGTAGCAAGAGCCCACCTTCACTGATTCCCACCCTGGCTGATGCCAATCTCCCCAGACCAAGCGATCACCCCAGCTCCTGATTTCCCCCAATTCGCCTCTACCCTTCCTCACCAAAATTGCTACCTTTCCAAACCAAGCCATGGCCCCACCCTATTCCCTAGTCCACTCTACCCGATTGTCCTCATCCTCACATCGAATATCTTGCAGTAAAAAGAGATCAGCCTCCAATCTCTTGAGCCAAGTAAAAATGTTCTTGTGCTGCCCAGAGCCCTTAACCCATTCACATTCAAAGAGAAAATGTTGGTTGTACTGTTCATAAGGAATAATGATATATTGTGGTCCCATCCTCTACAAGTCCACAGTCCTCTCCTCCTGCACCAAGTCCAAATCATATTCAGTAGCCCACTCCCTCTCTCCTACTTCCTGTGCTGCCAATGCTACCAGAAGTTCTACCATTGCCCCATCTTCATGCTTCTCAAATTCCTCATGATATTCCAGACAGGCCTCCTGCCAGAGCCGCAAACCATGATGCTCTGCCCAGTAGTAGGCTGCCCGCTCACCAGTGACTACCCCAAGTTCTGCCCTCCTCACCTCATCAACCTCATACCCCTCCTCCTCCAGGAAAATACCCAGAATCTCCACCTTCAGTGCCTCCACCATTCCATCACCATGCAGAATCCTTGTCCAATGCTCCTCAGGCATCACTCGCAAGTCCACTTCTCCCAAAGCTTCTGCTGCGAGATTGTCTATCACCTTGCACATCCACAACAGGTTCCCCACCTCCTTCCCTCTCGGGGTCCCTGGCCGCCCTGCTTCCAGCATCATAGTGTCAGCCCCTACACTGGCAGCCTCATCCCACTCCTCCTCAGGAACATCCACCAGCTCGTCCTTACCAACCATCACCACCTGACCCCCTTGCCCCACATCAGGAACTCCAAAGTGCACCTGCTGGGCCCCCTGCATCCTTGTATCCTCCATCATCCCTCTCTTCCCAACTGGGCCCCTCCTGATAAGTGGGAGGGGGGTGGCATCCAACTCCGGCTCTCATACTTTGAAGGTACCATCAGTGAAAGGGTCCTTGCCCAGCACCCCCCCAGCCCCTGCCTCCTTTGCCTCCACCTCCTCTCCTCCTTTCCCAGCCCAGACACTGGCTTCAGCACCTCCAGACTCCTCAGCTCCAACTGTCGTCTTCTTCACCTCTCCTGACATACTTGCCAACAGCTCTCTCTGCCTCTTGCATCCCTGGGCCCGCTCCCACTGCTTCTTATCCTTATGGAAACGTTTTCCGTCCACAACCTCCAGATGTGTCAACTCCTCGTACAGTTTCCAGGCCTTCGCCCTCCTCTCCACAGCACCACCCAACTCCTCTAGCACCTCCAACAAGTCCTCCTCCTCCTCTTCACTCTCTTTCACCCTCGACACCTTGCAGACAAAGGCCCCCCACATCAGCACTGAGGGCCAGTCACTCGCCTTCTCCATGGCCTCCTTTCCCGCCAGCTGAATCCTGACATCCACGTCTCCTGTCTTTGATCGCAGTCCCCTCCTACACCTGAAAGCCGATGTCCACTATGTCACTATACTCAATCATCACCTCCTCTACCCTCTTCCTCATCTCCTCCTTAGTCACCATGGGCACCCCCTTCACCAGAAGCTGCACCACTCTGGGGTCCCATCGTAAGTACTGTACCATAGGGACCACCACCTCCCCCACCACAACTCCAGTCTTCAGCGCCTCATCCAGTGGACCCACCTCCTCAAAGCCCACCTCGACCCCCTCCAGACCCTTCAAGAACTTCACTGAAGCCGCCCCAGCCACCTGCTTCAAAACAAGCCCCAGAACCATCCTTGCCATCACCGCTAAGCCCTGGAAGCACAAGGTCACTGCAAACTCCGAGATCAACTTCTTAAGTAACGGGACCACCGCCAGCCCCATTACACCATCTGCCAGGTCCCCCTTCCACATTAGGAACCCCTGCCACACCTGGCCATCAGCTGTTACATCTCTTTTTTTTGCCAGATTCGCCGTCACACCACAATCAGCAGTCCCGCCACTACCCCCAGTAGTTCCTCTACTTCCCCGACCTCCCACCAGTGAAGGCCCAGCTCCCCCAGCATCCTCAGCCTTCTGCTTCCCCTTCCCTCCAGCCTGATCCCTGCAGGCTCCCATCAGCCAACCCCCAGTCCTCAGTGTATCTGCAAAGCTCCACCCCTGCTGCCCTCCAGCCCCCCCACCAGTGCCGCCACCACTACCCAAGCTGCCCAGTCCACTCGAGCCACCGAAAGACCCCATTCCCAGCCCATGTCTCCTCCCAATATGCTGCCAGTCGAAAGCCCCAGGTCCACCCGATCTGGTATGCACCTCAGCTTGCTTGCTGCTTGATATCTTCTTAGTATCTTTCTCCAATAAATGACTTGAAAGTGTGTTGTGAAAGTGTGTGTAATGTGAATTGTAGCAGAGAAAGATGAGATTATAGAAGAAAGGCCTCATCACACACAAATCGCTGCTACATCCAGAGAACTGTCCCAATAAGAAAATTGCTCACAGACATCCAGTTTTGACTATTATATTACTAAACACCAAGGACCTCAGGAATCTTAGAACATTTTGTTGCTTTTTAACAAAGTAACTAGGGGTTCAAGCCAAACTACATCAACCCCCAATCTTGTAATTTGCCTCCATTGAGCCAGGTACATTACATCCGGGGGCTCAACTGGGAAGATTTCAAAATTGACATAACTTTTCAGCTCACAAGAACCCACAGTCAAACTGGATACATTTGACACAATACTAACCTCTGTCACTACAGGAGAACCAGTCATCACCAGCATCTGGACAGAAAGAGAAGTAATCACATCAAGACTTGCCAACTACCCAGTATCAGAAGGATCCCAACCAGAACCAGAAGGCAGCATATCCTGAAATCCCCAACCAGATCAACCAGACAATACAGACAGTTCTGCTAGAGATTTTGAAGAACTTGTATAAGAACTAGAAGATTTTATTACACAAACCTGAGACCTTACAGCCAGTTGCCCCATATCAGTCCCACCAATTTCACTAATAGAGCCTTTACCACAACCCCTTGCAGAGTTGGAAGTAGCTCCTACAAGAATACCTAGACTTATCCAACTTCATCCAAGGTCCAGAACACTATCCTCAAGATACCTAAGCACCCCCACCTCCAGTAATAGCTCAGAAAGTGAATCAGAATCAGAATCTGAACCTGAACCAGAATCAGAATCTGAACCTGAACCAGAATCAGAAGAAAATGATGAAGAAATGGCCACCTCATTGCCAATCTTTGCAGGATACCTGGAAGAAGACCCCAGAGAATTCCTTGATGGAATTGAAGGAATTGCAGCCTTGAGGAATCTCTCAGATGAAAGAAAAATTGCCATCTATAAAGCTCAGCTCAGAGAACCAGCCAGAGGAATTTTTCATCAAACAGCAAACAACCCAGATTTAGAACTGGCAAGACAGATACAAGTAGCAATATCTTATGAGCTAGAATATGAGGCCATGGTCCACTGGCTCATTGAAAAGTATGCAGGAAGTGAAACCCACCACAAGGCTCAGGAATCCATCATGGGGATGAAGATGAATCTTGGAGAATCACCCAGAGCCTTCTTCATAAGAATCCAGAAGAGAATGCATGCTGCTGGGTTCAATGCCACTAATCAGGACATCATTAGTCCAATGATCTTCATGATTGGAATTCCCCCAAACATTGCCCAGTATGTCCGCACCCTAGGCATTAGAAGGTCTGAAGAGCAAGTAGATGTAGCCCAAGGATTCTTTGATGTCAGACAAGGAACTACCTGGAGTTATCATGATAGAAAAGAAGAGAAAGAAGAAATTCTGGTCAAAGCCCTACAAGGACTCCTTCAAGGACAAGAAAGATCCAAAGAAAGAAGACCAGCCAAGGAAGGAAA
The DNA here is from genome assembly GCA_003990745.1 of Jimgerdemannia flammicorona. Lineage (NCBI taxonomy): Eukaryota > Fungi > Mucoromycota > Endogonomycetes > Endogonales > Endogonaceae > Jimgerdemannia > Jimgerdemannia flammicorona. Next base: position 5,146 of record RBNI01006186.1, read on the forward strand.
GAAGGACAGAAGTGAAATCCAAGACCTCAGCTCCAAGTTGGACCGATTGGTTGGACAGATTGAAAAACTCACTATATGTGAAAATCGGAGCTACCAAGACAATAAAGGATACCCACCACAGAGGAGCCAAGGTTATCCACCCAGAGATAACAGGAGTTATCAGCAAGAAGAGAGAAGATACCCTGTCCAAGACAGAGCCCAAGTCCAATACTTCCACTGTAGACAATTCAGACACTATGCCACTGAATGTGATAACAAAAAAAGTGACCAAAGGGACCCAGAACCACCAAACTGAAGGAATGACACTCAGTACAAGAAGACTGAAGCCCATCCTGTGGAAGGTTTCAAGAAAGCAAGCAATAGTAAAGACTATAGTGACCTAGACTTATACCCTACCAAGGTCACCTCTCGAAAAACAGTTTACCCAGCAGAGAAAAGAAAGAGACCTGTGGGAAGGCCATCCAGGAATATCAGCAGAAGAATTATCCAAGAAGAACATAAAGAACATGAAGAGGAATAGGTAGAAACACCTCCCCAAGCCCCTTCACCTTTTGTTCCTGAGATAAATGAGTTGCCATCAGAGAATGAAGAAATGGAACAAGAAGAACAGGAACCTGTTGCCCCAAAGCCCAAGAAAAAGTATACCCCAAAGACCATGCCTAGAGATATCTACAATGAAGCCTAGCAGAAGATCCAAGAGGCCAAGATGGAAGTTCCCCTCCTGCAGTTCCTGCAATTGACACCAGCTGGAGTCTGAAACAAATTGCTGAGAACCACCAGGTCTAGCACTGCCCAAGTCCTGATCCCACAGCAAGAACCAGTTCCCATCCCTATTCAGGCAGCTGAAAGACATATCAGCACCTACCTACATGGAGATATTGGAGGACAAAAGGCAAAGATCCTCATAGACACAGGAGCAGCTATTTGTATCATTACCAAACGGTTCCTAGATACCCTCCAATGGCCCATTGATAGACCATCCAACCTCAGCATCATAGTAGCAGATGGAGCCCAAACTCAACTCTTTGGAGAAGTATGAAACATTACCATCTCTCTTGAACACATTCAGTTCTCCATCCCCAAAGCTGTTGTCACTGAAGCTGTCACCTATGATATGATTCTTGGCATCAACTGGATGAAGGAAATGAATGCAGTTGTTGATATTGGCCATCAAGTACTCAAGTTTGACTATTGAGGCAAGAAGTACAGAGTTAAGGTGACCAGCTATGAGCAATCAAAGAAGAAGAAAAAGGTCACTATTCAGAAGAATATACCAGTAGTAAGGAGTCTACTATAGAAGAGGAAGAAGAATCTGAAGATAGAAATGATCCCAGACTCAATCCCTGAATTAATCTGGTGGATGACAGACCAGAAGACAATGTGTGGGCTAAAAACACCATCCCCATCACCATTGGAGCCATTGCAGGAGAAGCCAAAGGATGCCCCACCTGTCTCAAGAGACACAAGTGTCCTGAGCACTCCTCCAAGATCATGGGAACAAGGAAATTGCCTGGCACAGCCTGTCCAGAGTGCAGAAGGAAGAAGAAGAAATACAGACATGTTCTAGAAACACCTGCAACTGAAGCTGCAGAAGTACAAGAAATTTGGGGTCAAGAATTATATGAGGAAGAAGAAACTTCTGATCAAGAAGTCCCTGAACAAGAAGCACCAGAAGAAGAAGTCCCCAAACTCATTCCTTGAGATGATTCTCATTGGACACTATCTGAAGACAATGACCCTTGAAATACAGAAGAAGGACCCAGTACAATCACCATTATCCCCAAGAAAGAAACTCACCAAGAAAAGACTTTTCAGCTAGGAAGATGTCCACACCAAATGGTCTTCCACTCTCCCTGAGACTACTGCTATCAGTGCCATTTACTAGACCAATAGGAAAGACAGAGACCCCAGAGATCAGAACTCCCGAACATACTTGCACAGTCAACTACTTTCTAAGAAATCACCACCAAGTTGCAAAGCTGATTCAGGGGACAAGGCTTCTTCATCCAGACAGAAATGTATTCCTTGTCTACTCTTCCACCTACTTATGACCAAGATGGGTACTGTTTCCCAAGACAACAAGAGATCAATAACCGGGAACATCATTTCTGAGCAATGGGATATTGCAACCATAGAAGACACCCAGACTACTAAGACTGCAGGCATCAGAAGATCTATCTCAGTCATGATGTTGCAGTCCACACCTTGAAGAGAGGAGATAACCAAAGTCAGATCCGAAAAAGCCAGATCTGAAAAAGCCAGACCAAAAAGCCAGAAAGAAGGACCCTCAAGATCTACAATTTAGGTGAAGACATCCTAGCTCTCATCAGACATGCAATCCACCAAGGATGGGCAGAAGATGCCACCAACTTCATAGAAGCCCTTGACCCTACAGGAAGAAGGGAAATCAACTATCTCCAAGACCCCTCTACTGAAGCCAGATGGCCACATCTTGACCTTAGAGCTTGGAAGCTCTCTGCTAGTAGAGCCTCAGCCCTAGGTCAGCCTGAACTCAGCAAGGACATTGCTCAGTATGCCCTGCTACATCCCAAGGCCAAAACCCTGACCAAAGCCCACTCAGAGAATATAGAATATGATCTTCACAACTTGGTGGATGAATCTATTAAGCCTGGAAAAACCTTCATGATCAGGACTAGATTAGCCATGCAGCCACCCCAAGGATCTTACATCCAACTGACCTCAAGGTCTGGACTTGCTAGACAAGGAATAACTATGGAAGGAGGAATCATCGACCTAGGATTTACAGGTGAAATCAAGGTTATTCTATACAATAGCAGTACAGAATGGCACCAAATCATTAGAGGACAGAATATTGCCCAAGCAGTCTTCATGAAGGTCAAGACCCCACAGTTATAGGAAGTCTCTGAACTAACTGAAGGAACAAGACAAGCCAAGGGATTTGGAAGTTCAGACAAGAAGGAAGTATATCTCCTTCAAGTCAACCACCTCAAGAGGAATGCTCTCCAACAAGTATACCAGCAACCAGTCAGACTGCACAAAAATCTCATCCTGGAGCCCAGAGAACAAGCTACTTTCGAAATCTTTGCACCACCCAACCCCAGAAACCTTTTCTTTGAACCCAAGGAAGATATCCCACACCTGGATATAGAGGGACACACATTCCCTGATAAGATGAATCCAGTACACTCCCAAGCAACCAACCAAAGTTGGGAAACCATCATCTTACCAAAAGGAACCATAATAGGATACCTGGTACCTTTTCTCAACCGAACTCATAGAGAAGTCTATGAACTAAACCTATCAGAAAATGGCAAAAGGTCCCAGAAGAAAGGAAAGGCCCCTCTGCGACCCAGGAGACAGTGAAGCCTTCCACCAACATTGGAGAAGAATTGACATCTCAACAATAACAACAACTAATAGAACTTCTCAACAAATATCAAGATATCTTTACCACTGATTATGGCAATCTGCTATACAATGCATCATATGTATCACCATAGCATAAATACAGGAAATATAACACCCATCTGGTAGAAATCCTATAGAATATCCCATCACTTGAAAACATTCAAAAAGGAGCACATTCAAGAACTCTTAGACAATGGGGTCATCCAACCCTCTACTAGTCCCTGGGCCAGCCCTATACTTATTGTACCAAAGAAAGGAGGATGGAGACTCTGTGTGGATTACAGAAAACTCAATTCAGTCACTGAAAAGGATATCTATCCTCTGCCCAGAATCAATAACCTCTTGGATCAGTTACAAGATACCAGATACTTCAGCAGTATGGACCTCTTTGTAGGATTCCATGAGATCCCCATGGACCCCAAGGACATTCAAAAGACAGCCTTCCTTGCTCTAGGAAAACTGTTTGAATACCTCTGAATGCCCTTTGGACTTTGCAATACACCCCCCATCTTCCAGAGGATGATGAATTCAGTCTACACTCCCTTGATCCACCACTGTCTGATTGTATATATGGATGATTCCAACATCTATTCAGCAAATTTTGAAGAACACCTATACTATCTAGAGGAATTCTTCAAACTCACCTACAAGAACCACTTAAGACTGAATGCAAAGAAATGCTACTTTGGGAAACAGAAACTTGAATTCCTTGGATTTATAGTTTCAGAAGAAGGAACCCATACAGACCCAAAGAAGCCTGAGAAGATCAACAATTGGCCAGTACTCAAAATTCCGAAGGAAACACTATCATTTCTGATGCTAGTATCCTACTACAGAAGGTTTATCAAAGACTTTGCCCTAATTGCTGCCCCAATCTGAATCCTTCTCAAGAAAGAAGTGCCATTTAAATGGACAGAAATACAAGAAAAAGCCTTCAGAGAACTCAAGAACTGCATGACTACAGCATCAATCCTTGTGTGCCCCAATCTACAGAAGCCATTCATCTTATATACAGATACTTCTAAAGATGGCCTTGGGGCAGTTCTGGCCCTAGAAGGACCCAATCAACAGTACCATGTGATAGCTTATGCAAGCAGAGCTACCAATCAGCAGCAGATGAACTATGGTAGCATCAAACTGGAATACCTTACAGTCATATGGGCGGTCACCCTGTTTAAGCATTACCTCATTGGAAAAAGATTCACCCTGGTCACAGACCATATAGCCCTCAAATGGCTATTCAACTACAAGGAACCCACCAGAATTCTAGCCCACTGGATTCTTATCCTTCAGGATTACAAAATCACCATCATCTACAAAGCAGGGAAAGCCCACAACAATGTTGATGCACTTTCCTGCCAACCCCAATGAACCAGAAGAAGGGTGTCCCAAGGAACTACACCCTAAAGGAAGTTCCTATGACTATCAAGGAACAAGAAGATCTCATCTGACAAGAATACCAGAAAGCCCACCAAGGACAGACAAGTACAGAAGATAAGATTCAAAAACAATATCAACATTGGCCCCACCTCAGAGCATAAGTCTGAGACATCATTCAAAAATGTGATACCTGTCAGAAGTATCAAGGAAAGAAGAACTATCAGGCCCCTCTGCAACCAATTCCCCCACCCACTCACATCTTTCAAAGATGGGGAGTAGATGTAATTGGACCTCTGCCAGTTACACCAAGAAGAAACAAATACATTCTGGTATTTATGGAACATCTGACCAAGTGGCCTGAGACTTTTCCAATAGAAATCGCAGATGCCCTAACCATTGTAGGCCTCCTCCATGGACTCACACTCAGATATGGACCCCCAGAAGAACTCATCTCTGACCAAGGCACAGAATTCATCAATAACATAATCACAAGTTATGCTCAAATTCATAAGATCCATCTCAAATAGACTACATCATACTACCACCTCCATTCTCTGCTACCTTATCAGTCACAAGGTTTGGTAGGCAACCTTCCAAGTCCCCTTTCCCCTATTATTACCCCCTCTACCTCAGGTTGGTTTGCTGTGCCTGCAGGGGCATGGTGGGAGGAAGGTAATGGTGATGAGTTACCCCTTTATCAGTGTCAGATTGGTGCTTCCTCCACTTTTTCATGGATTCTGGTATCTTCAGCTGTGTCTGGAGTATACCCGTTTTGGTGCAGCACCTTCTTCCTTTTGCCATCACCAACAAGGAGTTGTCTTGGTGTGTCTCGGGCTACATAGGGAGTCAGCTGACCTTGGGCATCAAGTGCTCAGTGTAGGTTACCTGTAGGTCCTCAGTGCCTGTGGTGGGGCCCTCTGGCTTTGGTGAGCTTCCCGGCAAGTACAGTTCTGGTGTAGGTGACTGTTTTTCAGGTATTGTTGGGATGGGAGGGGAGATGGCCATCACAGATAGGAGGAAGGGTGATAACAGTGAACCAGTTGGGTGTCAGGCTGGGGGTGGTCATCGGGGCAGGGGCAGGTACTGCTTCAGTGGGGCCTTTTGATTGGTACGGCATAGTTAGGTGGTAGGTGTCACTCTCAGCTTCTTTTGGTGGTCAGTGGGGTTGGGCCCCATTCATCAGGGGGGGTCAGGGGGCCCAAGGCTACCCATTTCAGGCATCTTGGCTGCACTCAACTAGAACTGGGAGCTGACATAGTAATGTGATCGAGGCCTGCAGGCTTAAGTAATGGGGTATTGGGGGTTTCCTCCTGCCTCACGTGTAAGTCCTTTACTCACCTCGATTGAGAGAACCAGGCCCTACTCACTGTATTGTACTTTGATGAGGGTTTTTCTTTACCTGTCATTCTCTTTAAGGTGGTAGGGGCTATTCTATTCAGCTTGGGCATGGCCTTGTACATATGATGGGTTCTCAGGCATGTGCTTTCAGTCATTGGCATATAGTTGGGTTTCCCCTGGTGGTAGGGAGAGCATGGTACACAGAATGAGGTGTGGGCCTAATCGGCCCTGCTGTATCTGGCATGGTCGAGCTGCTGGACAATAGCTAGCCTAGGTTAATGGGGGGGCAGTGCTTGGTGGGTGGTGGGGGAGGGTTTTGGCCTATATAGTCTAGGTTCCCTTCCAATAAAAATCCACAAGACATGAGTCCATTA
>RBNI01006187.1:0-11626 GCA_003990745.1 Jimgerdemannia flammicorona
AAAAAAAAAAAAAAAAAAAAAAAAAAAAAAAAAAAAAAAAAAAAAAAAAAGACAGACTTGATAAGCATGTGTGAGGATAGTAGCATTATTAAGATGAGTATGAATATTGTTGTAAGTAATAGTAATTAGTATATAGAGCTATCTCTAATCTGAAAAATAGTTATCACTATAACTATAATAATAATAATAATAATAGTTATCAATAACTCTTTAGAGTAGACAATAGTAATCATTATTTATAGTTTTGCTATATCATATATACTAAAGTAGCCCACATGCATTTATCAATTAGGATGATTATATCAATAAGATATATGTTCTAGATCTAGTAACCAGTGATAGACTTAGTTATATCTAACTTATCAACTATGTATAAACTCTCACTTCTACCCCTCTCTTATTCTTTGAATAATTAGAGAAGTAAGACTATTACTTAGGGACTTAGTACACAATGTATATCAAGAAGCCTTTAGTTTGAGGAAGTGCTCACTTAAGAGTAGTTGTAGCGGCAGTATCTTATCTTTCAAAGGTCTTTATCTTTTGCCCTATCTTTCAAGAGTCTTGTTCTTTGCTGTGCATAGACTGAATTTACCTTGGAATTCAGATTCAATGGGTTTACTTAAGTCTTTGGGGATTTATATACCAGTCTCAGTTCTAGCAGAAGTTAGCTAGGCTTCTAGAGTTTAGTCAGAAACACTAGAGTCACTTAGATATTATTACTAAGACTCAGGGGAATGTGTGTGCATGGAGGAGACTTGATTCTTATATCAAGGACTGAACTAAAACTGCTTTATTTTGGATAGAAACTAAGGGTATTTATACAAGTTGGTCTGTGATTTCTGACTAAGTATAAGTGACTAATTTGGTAACTATGGTGAGGTTTGCAATTATGACATCTATTGCTAGGCAATGATCAGTATTGCTGTGGCACTAGTTACTGTAGTACCAATTACTATAGTGCTATACTGTAGTGCTGATTACTGGAGGTAAGCTGGATATCATTTATTTGTATTGTTCATATCATTCATTACATTTGTCATTCATAATATCATATATTGTACTCAATTATATGATGATATTCATTGCATCTTATCTGTTTGCTTGTTCATTCTATTACATCCTTCCCACCTTAGAAATCAACATCCTCATTGATTTGGAAATTGAGAACCAGGAGAGAGAAAGGTGGGGAGTCTTCCTCAGTATTGTTGCTATCTTCTTCAGTAGCAGAGGGAATGGTTACTGATGGCTCACTGTCCAGAATAGAGAAGTCAATGAGGTCTGCAAATGGTTCTTATATTGATATGGGTACTAATATAGGAGTTCTACACCTGGTGTAGTTGGGACCATCTAAGTAGGGTTCTTGATCCTCATGCCTGGGGATATCCATTTGGATAGACAGTCCCTCAAAAAGGTCAGAGAGGCCTTAGAGCCATTAGTCTGGATTGTCATCCAGGAGGGGGCTCCAGTGGGGCTCAATGTTAGTAGACTTGAGAGTAATCCAGAAGTTGGCTTCTTGGGCTACCATGATCTCTAGCTCATCAACCTTAGGGAAGAAGAGGTTCTGGAAGTCCTTCAGTTATATGTAGTTGAGGTTGGAGATTTCAAAAGGTATATGTCATATAATTTGATGGACCTTCTTGGCAAGTCTTTGCTCATGCCTATCCAGATAGATCTAGTCTGAGACCTGGTCAGTGGGTAGGCTATTTATATATTGGAGAAGCTGGTGGCCAATTTCATATTCAAGCCAGATCTCTAGGTAGCTAGTAGCAAGGTAGGCCCTTTTGATAAGTTTGCAGCAGTCAAGAACATACTGTTCTAGGTCCTTGCTGGAGAGGTTAAGGACCTCAGAGTCCCCGTAGCCCATTCACATTCAGAGAAAAAATTCTAGTTATACTGTTCATAAGGAATAATGTGTAATATTGGTTATCAATTGCACCCTCTACAAATCTGTATTTTGCTCCTATGCCAAGTCCAAGTCATGTTCCACAGCCAGTGCTTTCTCTTCAGTTGCCTTTGCCTCCAACCCAGCCAGAAGTTCCACCATTGTCCCATCCTCCTTTTCCTCAAAATCCTCCCTGTAATCCAAGCATGCCTCCTGCCAGAGTTGTAACCCATGATGCTCTGCCCAATAATAGGCAGCCCGCTCACCAGCAGCAAATGCCAACTCAGCCTCTCTCACCTCATCTACCACATATCTCTCCTCTTCCTTGAAAATTGCAAGTATCTCTGCCTTCAATGCCTCCACCACCTCATCTCTATGTAAAATCTGTGTCCAAAGCTCCTCCGGTATCACACACAGGTCAACTTCTCCCAACTCCTCAGCTGTAAGGTTATCCATTACCTTGCTCATCTACAGTAAGTTTCCCACCTCCCTCCCTCCAGGAGTCCCTGGCCACCTTACATCCATCATCGTGGTATCTGCTCCCACAATGGCAGCCTCATCCCACTCCTCCTCTGGGATATCCACCAGCTCATCCTCACCCACTGCTACCATCTGGCCCCCTTTCACCACATCTGAGACCCCAAAGTGAACTCGCTGGGTCCTCTGCATCAGCACATCCTCTGCTGCTCCTTGCTTCCCAACTGGGCCCCTCCTGATAAGTGGGGGGGGGGGTGCTATCCAACTCCTGCTCCCAAACTTCGAAGGTACCATCGGCATAGGGATCCTTGCCCAGTGCCTTCCCAGCCCCTTCCTCATTTGCCTCCATCTTCTCTTCTCTCTTGCTAGCCCAGATGCTGGCTTTGATGTCTCCAGCCTCCTCAGCCCCAACTAACTTCTTCTTCACCCCTCCTGTCATACTTGCCAAAAGCTCCCTCTACTTCTTGCGCCCCTGGGCCCACTCCTACTGCCTTCTGTCAGTATGTACACATTTCCCATCTATGACCTCCAGATGTGTTGACTCTTCAAACAGCTTCTAGGCTTTCACCCTCCTCTCCACAGCACCACTCAACTCCTCCAGAGCCTTCAATAAGTCCTCCTCCTCCTCTTCACTCCCTTTCACCCTCGACACCTTACAGACAAAAGCCCCCCACATCAGTACCAAGAGCCAGTCACTCATCTTCTCTGTGGCCTCCTTCTCTGCCAGCCAAATCCTGACATTGATATTACTTGTCCTGAATGTTGTCCCCTCCCATATCTGGAAGCCAATGTCTATCATGTCACTATACTCTGCCATCACCTCCTCCACCCTCCTCCTAGTCTCCTCCTTTGTCACCATAAGCACCCCCCTTACCAGAAGCTGCACCACCCTGGGGTCCTACCTCAAATACCACACCATGGGGACCACCACTTCCCCAACTACTACTCTAGTCTTCATGGCCTTATCCAGTGGGCCCGCCTTCTCAAAGCCTACCTCAATCTCCTCCAGACCCTTCAGGAACTTCACTGAGACTACCCTAGCCACCTGCTGCAAAATAAGCCCTAGGACCATCCTCACTATCACTGCTAAGCCCCAGAAGTACAAAGTAGCAATAAACTCTAAGATCGACTTCTTGAGCAATGGGGCTACTGCCAGCCCCATCACACTATCTGCCAGGTCTCCCTTCCACATTGAAAACCCCTGCCCCCCCTGGCCATCAGCCATCATATCTCTTTTTTTTTCCTGATTCCCCATCACACTCCCATCAATAGTTACACCCCCAGCCACAGCCCCTCCAGCCCCTATGCTCACATCTCCCCCCTGAGGGCCACTCCCTCTCCTGATGCTAGTCTTGCCCTTCCCCTCAGCAGTGCCAGCCCTAGTTCCAGTAGGCCATCTACTTGCCTTTACCTTGTCAGCAAAGCTGAAGGGACCAGGCCTTCCATCCACCTGACACCAGTCCTCCTCCAGAGCCTCTGCTGCCCTTTGACCCTCCAAAAGCCCCCATTCTCAATCCATAACCTCTCCCCACATACTGCCAGCCAAAAGCCCCAGATCCACCCGACCCAGCACACTCATCAGAACTCTTGCTTGATGATATTATAATAGTACCTTTTCTCCAAGTTGTGTTGAAAACCATTGCTTGAAGTTTGTGTAATGTGAATTGTACAGAAGAAAGGTGGTCAGCAAGTATTTCTGTAGATATACCTATGGCTTTGTTAATTTTAGTATACTGGTCCTTAGCATACTGGGCAGTGGCATTGTTATTAGTCATAGCAGCCTTGATCATGGCCTCAATACAGCACTTGGCTTCTGCAGAAGTAGTAGCAAGAGTGGCATTATACTGTTCCTCCAGAAGGAGGGCAATTGCAATAGCAACCTTCTTAGAAGGGGTAAACTTCCAATTGGCAAGTTGGGTCTACAAAAAGTTGGTGTGATACTCATGTGTAGCAGCTACCTTAAGGGTACAGAGAACTCCAGTATAAGCAGCATGGAAGACAATGGGGATCTCAACAGAAGAGGCAGCCAAGTAGATGGTTAGGTTGTTGAACTTTGCCAGATCAGCAAAGAAAGCAGTGGAGATAGCAGTATTGCTATCTACATTCATATTATCTATCATGTTGTATATTATTAAATAAGTAAACAATAGAGAAAAAAGTTTTAGTGAGATGTGATGCTGATATAGTGGATATGAAGATCAGCAATAAAAGTTAAGTAGTAAGAAATGATCAGGTTATATGAATTTTCACAATAGAACAAGAAGGCAGAATAAAGTATTTTCTGAAGCAAGATGTAATAGCTCTGCAATCCACTCATAGTACTATAGTACATGATGGTCTTTATTCAAAATTAAAAACAAATTTTGAGTATAAGAGATATAGATCTAATCTTAGATAGAATTGAAATAGTGCATAAGTACCTAGACCTTACTCTGATCCAAACAAAAGACCAATTTGGACATTATCAATCTACACATATAACAGATCATTAAAAACCTGATATAGAAATAATCTAGAAAAGGTACCAGTCATATGATCTAATGTTACACATATATAAACAAATGCTAAAAATGGAACTAGATCAATGATAATTATGTATCATCATGTGATTATCACTTATAGGTTTAAAAATCTAAAATTTATTAGTACTCAAAGATAGACAGGCATTATAGAGCATACATATACAGGTGTCAGGCCTAGAGCCTTACACTGGAAGTTGTTCAGTAATTTTTAGATTTTTAAATCTATAAGTAACAATCACATAATAATATGTAATCATCATTGATCTAGTATATGTGTAACATTAGATCATGTGACTAGTACCTTTTCCCAATTATTTCTATATTGGGTTTTTAATGGCCTATTATATATATAAATTGATAATGCCCAATTCAGACTTTTGTTTGGATCAGAGCAAGGTCTGGGTACTTATATACTGTTCCAATTCTGGAATTCTAGGGTTAGATCCATGTCTCTTATACTCAAACTTTGTTTTCAATTTTGAATAAAGACCATCATATACTGTAGTGCTATGAGCAGATTGTAGATCTATTGTACCTTACTTCAGAAAACACTTTATTCTGCCTTCTTATTCCATTATGAAAATTTACATAACCTGATTATTTCTTACTACTTGACTTTTACTGCTGACCTTCATATCTGCCATATCAGCATCATATCTCACTAAAACTTTTTCCTCTATTGTTTACTCATTTAATAATATATAATATGATAAATAATATAAATATAGATGGTGATGCTGCCATCCCCACTGCTTCCTTTGCTAATCTGGCAAAGTTCAATGACCTGGCCATCTACTTGGCTACCTCTTCTATTGAGGTCCCTATTGCCTTCCATGCTGCTTGTACCAGAGTTCTCTATGCTCTCAAGGTAGCTACCATATGTGAGTACTATGCTAACTTTTTGCAGGCCCAACTTGCTAACTGGAAGTTTACCCCTTCCAAGAAGGTTGCTGTTGTGATTGCTCTCCTTCCAGAGGAACAGTGCAATACTGTCCTTGCTACTGCTTCTGTAGAAGCTAAGTACCACATCAAGGCCACAATTGAGACTGCTATGACTGATAACAATACTGCCACCCAGCATGCTAAGGACTAGTATACTAAAATCGACAAAGCCATAAATGTATCCACAGAAGTACTTGTCTTTTTTGGACTTTTCACTGAGGTCACCCAAGGGATTGGTAAGAATATTGCCACTCTTACTGCTACCAACAGAGCTAAGATGAACTTATTTCTACTTCATAGTTTTGACATTGTCATACATCAATCTTACCATCTTGCCACTACTACTGCTACCAAAGTCACTGCTGCTGCTGTCTACCTGATAGTCTCCATGTCCTCATCTCTTCAAAAAGAGATTGCCACTACTACCTGTAAAGTCATAGTTGAGGAGCTTAGGAAGCATCCTGAGGTTATTACTCCTGGTGCTAAATGCATGTTTACTTTTGCTGCTGCTGATTCTGCCTAGCCAAAAAAGAGTGTCTCCACTTCTCAATCCTCTACTGCTATATCTGCAGATGTTGCAGGAAAGGTTAAGAGTGTGAGTGTGACTTCAGCCTCTACTATGCTGAACTGCTGCAACTGTTCTAGATGCCTCAGTGTGCCTATAAAGGCATACTGGGGTCCTTGCCCCCTATCTCCTACCTCATCAGAGGGTTCTGTAAAAGGAGTCAAGTGAGTGCAAAAGGTTTCACCTTCTCTATCTATTTCATCTGCTTCTACCAGGATCAGCCACTCATCGACTTTGAGCTGCTCATCTAAGAGTACTGCCAGAGCATTTGTACTACAGTACAACAAGTGTACTGCTATCAAATATTATGTTGTCTGGTACAATACTGATGATATCTGTCCTCTAGCCTCAAAAAACTAGAGGTCCCCAGCCTGGAAGTCCTATATATATATATGACTTTCCAGTAGTGTGGTTTGGTCCCAATGTCTCTATTCTATATAGGGTAGTAGCCTCGACACCAATTCAGAATTTTGTCTTTGTGTTTACTCTTTCTAGTTCATACTTAAGTCAGTTTTTCGTCCCTTGGTTTCAGATGTTACTGAGAAGGGCTTTATTATGAATATACCTCTGCCTTGGCTTATCCCCAAGCTCATATATATGCTGAACTTTGGCCCAAAGTTTGTTCTCTCTGGATCAGCTTCAATGAATAATACTATTGATCTGATCTCATTATCATCATTCCAATGATATCTTGACCTTGCTATCTTCTGAACCTCTATGAGTAATTCTGACAATGTCCTGGAGATCTCTGCCTGGGTGCTATCAAAATAGTGACTGCTATATTATATGGAAAATATGCAAATTATGCTTCATATAAGTGCCATGCTAAATCAAGCCATCTAACCTATGATGAATATGTCTAGTGTACTTATAATGAAAAATTCTAATACCTTCTCAAAGATGTCTATACTCATGATGACTTCACAGTCTATCTTACCAAAAAAAATCTGGAGTTTACTGTAATTCTATATGCTCTATATCTTGACAGTCTTTAGTCCCTCCTTCACAATCCTGCATATGTAGATGATTTCTCTACAATTGATAATATTAAGAAATCAGTGAGGTTAAACCTACTTAATCTACTAGAGTTCAGTATTAGTGATTCAAGTTATATGCCAATTTGAGAACACCTCATAGAGCCCAATGATTGCAAGTTATCTGTATTTCATATACTGTCCAAGATATATAAAGAGGTATTGTAACAGTGACTCAGAATGATGACATCAGCATAGAAGACAGTCTTTTCTTGCAAGCCACCAGATCAGAATACAAGAAGATTATATGGCATATGAGATGAGCAATGATGACCAACTGTGAGTCATTGTGACCACAGTACAAGCATCCTGAAGAATATAAAAGAAGGATCAAGGAACTGCAGTAGCAGCAACCAACAAGAACCACCAATTCCAAAATAGCTCAAAGACTTACCACAAACGAAATGCCTGCTGCCTGCCAAACCTCAAGGTCAAGAAATTACCAAGGCATCTCAGTCAAGGAAAGGATGTTTCAAGACATCAGAAGAGCTATGAGGACCCGCTCAAGAAGGACTCCTAGTGTTAACCTGAGTACTGCAGATCCCTATTACTTTATCCTCTACTACTGTGAAATAGAAACAAGGATCACTATTGCTACTGAATGCCTCCAAATATAGCAAGAGTATGAAATAGGAAATCTCCTCTGCTGGGAGTTCCCCCAGACTGGCCCTCAAGAGCTACAAGATGCCACTCCCATAGACATACATGAGGCAAGGACAGCTAAAAAGATCCATCAGATCTTTAGGCATACACTATGGTCAATCACCAACTTAGAGTATGTTAGAGTCTCAGATTTCAGAGACCTGTCATCCCACCATATCAATGCACTAAAAGCCAGAGTGGCTACAGAAGCCCAGTCTACTATCACCCTCAACAGTGATGAAGTAGAAGACTTCTGGCATCCCATCCTTCAGAACAACCCAGACCAATTCCTGCAAGGACTGATCTCAATATTCCAAGACCCAAGTATCCAGGTTAGACCTTCCCAAGACCCCACATTTGTTTCTTATTTTGTGGAAGAGAACCTCATAGACTGGAGAGCCCCAGACCTCCTTTCTACCACTGAACATGATGATGTCATCAGTGCTGATGTCATTCCACATGACATCAAAGCATACGAAAATGATGAAATTGCAGATCTCATCTCCTTCAGTGATGATGAGGATGAAGCCCCCATGATCTTGAACATTCTGCTCTAAGTCCCTTATTATATTACACTGAATAATGTCAGTATCGGTATTCTGAGGTGATATACAATTGTTTCAGCACTGGTATTCTGAGGTGATGCAAAATTGTTTCAGCACTGGCATTCTGAGGTGACATGAAATTGTTCCAGTATCGGCATTCTGAGGTGACGTGAAATTGTTCCAGTACCAGTATTCTGATATGACACCAAATTATATCAGTATCCTGAACCTATACAACCATTAGTTCTGACCCTAGAACTTAGTAGTTTTAGTTATTAGAATTTATATTTAGCTTTATATCTTAGCAACCATTGAATTATATTTTGTATAAATACCCCTCTTATTTCCTCTGAAATAAAGTCAGTCTTCTCAGTACAATACACACACTTCCTTGCAAGCAATCTAAGAGATAACAAGACAGTTAAAGATAAGAAGTTTGAGGATTATAAGACCTTGGGAAGGCACTCTAATAAGAACTTGCTTATAACAAACTTGAGTTAGTCTAAGAGATATACCTTGAAGAGAATCTGATATATTTGAAGGACTCAGTGACCACTACATGATAGTATATATAGTATGGTGCCCTATCATTAGAGCATTTAACTCTCCCACAACTGAGATTTCATATTTTCTATCTCACTTTCTCTATCTGTAGTTGACCCATCTATATTATAATATGAGTTATTTGTGATATTTATCTCTATATAATATGCTAGAACTTTTACAATTAGTTCAATCAGATTACCTAGATGTATCAGATTGTTACTACATTACTACTAGGGATTTTTCCACCTTCTATACCAGGGTTACACTAGATGAGTACATTGACTGCCTTACCTTTTTGTTGACAGTGGTCTTTCCCTCTAGTTTTTTATCACTTAATGCTGTTCTAGGTCTTTTCCATAAAGTTATGACTCATATGATATTCACATCTACCATTAGTTTCCTTTTGCTCAGTAACTGATATAGCTATGGGTACTAATTGTACTCTGGATCATATCAATCTTGTTGGTTTTGCTCATAAGTTGTATGCTTGCAAGTACCTGATCATCTGCTCAGCTGAGTCATTACTGATAGACTAAAGTTCTGCTGGTTTATTAATGATTTAATTGTCTTTATATCTGTGATTATAGACTTGGCCTTGATTTTTGATACTATATATCTCTTACACTATCATATCGAATGAGAAGTCTTGTCTGCTGGACTGTACCACTACTTGGACCTGGAAATCTGAGTTGTACTGTTCTATACAGACTGCTTTGCTAAATTCCCACATAGTACTCAGTTTATTGACTGGTTGAGCAATCACTCTAGAAAGATGCTATATCTATGCATTGTGAATGAGGCCTACCACCTATCACTACTCTATTTATCTCGCCATAATTGGCTTAATAAATGTTGGTCTCTGGTCAAATTCCTAATTCACAGGAAAGAATACCCTGTTGATGTTGTAACTGCTCAATTGAGTTTGGTTGATTAACTTGAGGTTCAAACTTTACTTCTCACCCCTCTCCTTGTTTCTCACCCCCCTATCTCCCACTCTACTTTTTCTTCTCTATTGCTTATTGTCCAATATGACATAGTCTGATGGCTATATCAATAGCCCAACAAGACTCTACATACTGCTTTGCTTTATTTTGATTTCTCTGTAACTGTCCAATAATCAATCATCATCTAGAAGAATAGTTTTGCTATCCTTAACATCATCTCAAATACCAGTTTTGCTCTAAGTCCTCCTTGAAGGCCATACTGCTCATATGTGCCATACAATATTTAAAAATGTGAAAAATCATTGGACAATCTCCAGTATGAGGCTCTAGGCCTGATATCTGTATATCTATACTCTGTGATATCTGTCTACCTCTGCTTACTTTGCTTGCTCTAGTGCTAAGGCTCTATTCTACTTTGGTCATAAGGCTCTAGGCCTGATATCTGTGCCTTTGAGTGCTGACAATTTTTAGATTTTTAAATCTATAAATGACAATCACCTGATAATATATGATTATCATTGATCTAGTTCCATTTTTAGCATTTGTTTATATATGTGTAATATTAGATCACATGACTGGTACCTTTTCCTGATTGTTTCTATATTGAGTTTTTAATGGCCTATCATATATATAGATTGATGATACTCAATTTGGACTTTTGTTTAGATCAGAGCAAGGTTTAAGTACTTATATACTATTCTGATTCCAGAATTTTGGAGTTAGATCTATATTTCTTATACTCAAACTTTGTTTTCAATTTTGAATAAAGACCATCACATACTGTAGTACCATGAGCAGGTTGCAGATCTATTACATCTTGCTTCAGAAAACACTTTATTCTGCCTTCTTATTCTATTATGAAAATTTACATAACCTAATCATTTCTTACTACTTGACTTTTATCACTGATCTTTATATCCACTGTATTAGTATCACATCTTACTAAAATTTTTTCCTCTATTGTTTACTCATTTAATAATAATAAAAAAAAAAAAAATTAAAAAAAAAAATAATAAAAAATAATAAAAAAAAAGCTCATCTATATCATAATGTGGGTTATTTGTGATATTCACCTCTATGTGATATTTTAGAACTTTTATAATTAGTTTGATCAGATTACCTAGATGTGTCAGATTGTTACTACATTACTATTAGAGATTTTTCCATCTTCTATATCAGGATTACACTAGATGAGTGCATTGACTATCTTACCTTTTTGTTGATGGCTCTAGTTCTTTACTACTTAATGCTATTCTAGGCCTTGTCTGTATAGTCATAACTTATATGATATTCACATCTATCATTAGTTTCTTCTGCTCAGTAACTGGTATAGCTATGGATACTAATTGTGCTCTGGATCTTATCAATCTTGTTGGTTTTACTCATTTGCAAGTACTTGATCATCTGCTCAGCCAAGCCATTACTGCTGGGCTAAAGTTCTATTAGTTTATTGATGATTTAATCATCTTTATACCTATAATCATAGACTTGGCCTCAATTTTTGGTACTATATATCTCCTTTTTTTT
>RBNI01006188.1:0-11623 GCA_003990745.1 Jimgerdemannia flammicorona
TGGGGGGGGGGGAGAGCAGGGTTGACGCGTGGTTAAGAGTACTTCATCACTGTCGCTCAGCACGTGCGTCCCTCCATCATTTCCAGGCGTCCACGGCGCCGAAGCCGCGACCCTAACTTTCATGGTGGGTGCGGCCTCACCCGCCGACTTCGACACCGCAAAACCAATCCTCTCGAGGATGGGCAAGAATGTTATTTACTGCGGGTTGAGCGGCAACGGTCAGGTTGCCAAGATTTGTAATAATATGCTACTGGGGGTATCGATGGTAGCTGTGGCGGAGACGATGCAGCTAGGCGTGCGCATGGGCATGGACCCGAAGCTACTGGCCAACATCCTCAACACCTCGACTGGGAGGTGCTGGTCCTCCGACACGTACAATCCCTGCCCAGGCGTCATCCCCACTGCACCGGCGTCCAGGGAATACCAAGGCGGGTTTGGGAATCAGCTCATGGCAAAAGATTTGAGGCTTGCGGTCAATGCAGCGATTGAGGCGAAGTCGACGATTTTCATGGGCACGTTGGCGCAGCAGGTGTATAACCAGGTGTCGAATACGGATGGGTACGAGAGGTTGGATTTCTCGAGCGTGTTTAAGGTGAGTTGTTGGGTTTCACCTGTTTGGTTGGTTGGCGTGTCTGGTGTATCTAATTTCGCAGTATGGGATCAAGTTGTTCATGGAAATGTGATCCCAATAAATCGTTCCACCAACTAAACACTAATCCACTGCCGCTTTTCTTCAGTGGCTCGGCGAAGCGGATGACAAGGCGAAGAACTAAGCTCCTGAAGATACCAGAATAGAACATATGTAGCATCAAACAATTTGGAAGGATTAAAATAACGCAAAGTCAAACAAATAAATGTACGCAAATCGTAGACAAAAAAAGGAATTGTATGCGGAATTCTAAATGTACGGGTTTGAAAGTCACCCTCTGGTGTGACATTATCTAGGCCGAAAATGGAATACTGATTTGAGTAGGTACAGAGTTGGATTGAGCAGATGAGCACAGTAAACAAGACACATCTGATTGTAGATGATATGGTGGTTGGCTTGGGTGTAAGAGAGAATATTGAAGTGGTGCAGAAAGGTTTGCAAAGAGGTGGCATATAAAGTTGAATTAGAATAAGTGTGAGTTTATAGTTATTGAGGATGAATTGAATAAGAATGGGAGGTTTTAGAGAACAGTTGAGAAGAGAGGCAATTTGGTTAGTTTTAGTATTTGGAATAGTTTTGAAAGAGGAGTAGTGGAAGGGGATTATTAGGAAGTAGAGAGGAGGTTTTGAAGAGGTGAGCTGATAGATATTTATTACTAGTTAAATAAGTAGTAGTATTGAATATATATTAACTATCTAAACTATAGTATCTAGAGTACTATTTGTATTTTTCTGAGTAAGTAGTAAAGAGGTTGAAGAAGGTAGTAGAGAGATGATTGTAGAAAAGAAAAAAAAATCCTAGATGAGCTAAGAGATATTGATATTAAAGGAAGAGAAAGTAGATTTAATTTAGTAGACTCTTACCAGAAATTAAAGATATGAGAAGATAGTAAGAGAGAAGAATGATGAAATTAAGAATGAGAAGTAAAGTAATTTAATAAAGAATAATTAGAGACTAGGTAAGTATGAGATATTTGGTGACTTCTGAACAATAGTTGAGAGTTATCTAGAAGTAAGATAGTGAAATAATAGAGAGGGGGAAAGATAAGATAATTTGAGAGAGTAGTTGGTAGAATATATTAGTAATAAGTAGCTCACTATTAGGTAGATATTGGCAGTATGGATGGAGTTGACTAGACACTGGCTATATGTATTCAAGGATAAGTGTAAGCGCACAACCTCCAAAGCCACAGAAATCACACGTCACCCTCTGAATAAGCCACCGAAATCACACACAATCTCCAAACAAATCTGAAAATCACCTGCAAGATCATGAAGCTGAGTCAAACAGAAGTCACAGCATACAAAGCTGAGTCAATACGAAGTCATGGAATACAAGGTTCACACAAATGGAATCTTACCAATCAAGAACAGATGCATATATACCGAGCCCCGAGACACATTGAAAGAGAACCAAAACAAATAACAACTACAACTTCCAAACACACAAACATGACTACCGAGATCTACAACTGCATCCGTACTGATATTTGGAATACCATTGTCAACCGAGCCACACCCCCTCTGCCCCTCATGAATATCTATAGCCAAGCACCCCTCTACTTTATAGAAGCCCAATGGAATGCCCTGAACATGCTTAACGAGGCCCACTGGATTGGACAAATCTCAAGCTACTACCAGATTGGCTGCCTCCTGGAAGATATGGTCAAACACCACCATGACACAGACATTACCCAGATGTCTTAACACCAGAAGCTCATCGCCCGCAAGCACCAAGAACTCTTCTACGAGTACAGCACCTTTATTTCCCATCTCCGAGTTACTACCAGCGAAATGGTTGCTACTCTGTCCTACAACCAAATCGATGAAATGATATAAGAACTCAACTACAAGTATCTCGAGTATGTTGAAACTACAGACAGAACCTTCCTGCACTCCGATGACCACATCCTGCGAATGCCCCAAGTTGGATATGCCATGAAGGATGTCTATGATATAATCAACTTCGACAAAGATAAAGCAGAAGACAAT
Organism: Jimgerdemannia flammicorona; assembly: GCA_003990745.1. Taxonomy (NCBI): domain Eukaryota; kingdom Fungi; phylum Mucoromycota; class Endogonomycetes; order Endogonales; family Endogonaceae; genus Jimgerdemannia; species Jimgerdemannia flammicorona. The sequence goes on from RBNI01006188.1 coordinate 2,641, forward strand.
GATCCTTCTGACACTGACATGACCTCAAGCCAAGGATCTCTACCAACCCTGATCATACCGCCAACCTTGCCAATGAACTTACAACAATTCATAACCATATACGAGACTTATTGGGACAATAACCACTGATATGAATACTAATCTGCATTCACCCCTGATTACTTCAACTATAACAAAGAGACCAGAGAACACAATCTATACCTTCAGACAATCCTTGAAGTTGAACCAACCACTCCACCACCCAAGTACAAGCAACATGAACCACAGCTGCCAGCTTACTACAACCCCATGACTCATAGTGCTGTAACCTATAGAAGGTATATAGACAGTGAATCTGATGAAAGCAAAAATAATGTACCACTTCTTCGCCCACCAACACCGTATCTAGCATATGAGACTGATGATGCTATCCTGTGAGATGGAGATGAAGTTCCAATGTATTACTACCTCAGTGAATAAGGAGAAGTAATCCGCGAACCACTTTTTCTAGACAACTACTTCATCAGAGATGAAGCAATTAATGGTGATGTCATCGAAGACTATCCAGACAGTACCTAAAATCATAAATAGGTTAGCAGTTATAGTATAGTTAGATTAGTCTTGTACGACATGACTGTGAACTGACTCAGCAGTCAGACAATCTCTTGATATATCAGATCACACTTATACTATGTGACTGCATTCCGACTCAGCAAAGCACTTAGTGCTACACCCATATTTAGTATAGTTCAGATAGCCCCTCACTAGTATAAATACCCTCTCCCCCAGACCTCAGAATCTCAGACCTGAACAATCCAAACACAACTCCTAAACACTTCCCCACAATATCCCCTCACACAACTACTCCTAGTATAGCAATATCATGAATAGTGAATAAATCTATTTAATAATCCACAAATCACTCTTAAGTAAATCTGCTCCCTGTTAGGTCCTACTCCTAACCCCATCATGAAATTTCCTAATTGGGTATTGTCTGCAGTGATATGCCAATTAAACTAAGCTGGTCTTAGTTTCTTGAACTTCCTGAAATACAGAAAATCCTGAACATCTAGAACTAGTCCGAAGAAGGACTTTGGTTGAGACATCAACCCGATCTTGAAATCAATAAGTGTAGAGGATGTACTCCATATGAAATTGATCTTAACTATAAGAAAACAGTCTTCCAGAATATCCAGAACTTCCAGAAAACTCTTCCAGAACTACGTAACAGTTACCCTAAAAAGCAACCCTCTTACAACTTGGTAGCAGTGGTTTACAATCCAATTCTGCTTCAAGACACTTCCTCACCCCACTACAAACCCTTCTGCGAATTCCTACAAGTTGGTATAAAGCCCAACCTCTGAACTGGAATTTATTCTAAACCATCTGACAATCTGGAGAGAATTGAACCTGACGTACAAGGACAATTTGACCTCCACACCTGCAACAAGTGGGACAAACTTCATTCAAAGAAAGAAGTATTCCGATTAAACCAGCATATAGGTGAAACCCTATTCACCGAACTCCTTGCCCTACACCCAGCAAGTCAAGATGAAGAAGGACTTATAGAAGCCTTCTTTACTCTTCTCAACAAGAGTTTTGTCAGCTCCACAAATCCGAGTGACCTAGGACAACCAGCAGCAGTCTTTCTTGCCTTAGTTCCTCACAAAGCCCAAGCCTCTGTAGCCAAGTGGCTCAACTCTACCGACTTTCACCATACTAGGACCAAGACCGCATTATACTACCAATTCCAGAACAGCAAGGCCCGCCATATTCTTAAGGAAGAAGCAAGAGAAACTCTTCATCAACTACCTGATCCTGAACCTGAAACAGGCTCTACTACAACCCTATCTGAATCTGAAACCAATACCAAACTGGAACTTGACTTTGAATTAAGTCCATCTGAAATCAGATATACAACTGATTCTGTCTACTTTGATGCCGAGTAAACCCAAGTACACGGGGACCAAACCGAAGAGGAGGAGGAGTATCTCAGCGAATTCGATCCTGGATACACTGTCGAAGAAGACGAACCTCCATTAGGACAGAACACACCTACACAGCAACAGACAGCTATCTATCAAGCCCTTACTCCAGACCCACAACTATTACTCCAGCAACTTACACAGACCCAAAGAACCCCATCGTACTCTGTACCAGTACCTCAAATAGTACCAGTAATACCACTATCAGCAGTCCAACCACCTCTAGTAAACAATATGGCAAACCAACAGATTCTAGACCTCATAGCTCAGGTAGCCATAATGGCAGCAACCATTACTGCCTTAGCCGAACAGACCCGATCTACAAAAAATCTGAGTCTACCTACCTTCAATGGTACTGCATAAGAAGTCCAAAGCTTTATTAGTATAGTTGACACCAACTTTGAAGCCAATCAATGGACCAACAAATGAGTTGCTGACCATGTCCTGACAAACAATCAAGACCACACTCTGGAACAACTCTTTGCTACCACTACAGCCTATGTCCACCAAGTTGTTACATTCTTCTGAGGACCTGCTGAAGAATGGTGGTGAACCCTTCCTGAAAAACCCCTCACATGGGACACCTGACCTGCAGTAGTTGCTCAGAATGCAGCAAACAATGCCCCAGGATATGGAGCCTATCCTGCAGCCCCTGGACTTAAACAACTCATGATTGCTCAATATCGCAGCAAAACCATGATCGCTGAATCCCAAGTAAAACTCCGCAACCTCAAATTCGATGTATATGGCAAGGAGGAATTCGAAACCTTCTATACAAAACTCGAGTCACTTCTGAACACTGTTGGCCTAGGATATATTGCCAATGATGAAGCACAAAATGGTACAAGAGCAGATCATTTATTCGATGCCCTGCCTGAATGGCTTACTAGAAAAATCCGAGAACAAGGACACCCAGTTGGTTGTGATCACCAACAATAGTGCCTGGTAAGAATCAAGACAATGGTCAAGCGAATCTTAACAGCTGGACCAATTCTGCCCCAAAGACAATTCAACAACAAGGAAAAAACTTGGACCAAGAAAGAAGAACCCAAGTATGAAGCATCCTGAGCTCCCTCAACATCTACTTCGTGGATACCCAGAAATCATGAATCCACCCAGCTGAGCACCTTCAAGAAACTCACTGAAGGTGAAAGGAATGAACTTAGAAGAAGCAGAGCATGCTTCTATTGCTGAAAGACAGGACACATGGCCAGCATCTGCCCTAACCAAAAACCCCAAACAGTAACATGAGCAACTGTTACCACTCTGCACCACCTCAACAATCTGACCACCAGAACCCTAGACTTTGTCAAGTTAAGACAAACTGCCAAAGCCCCAACCAAAGGAAGTCAAAAAGCAGCTGGATACAGCCGAAGAAGCTATAGTCTCTAACCAAGAAGTCAAGCAAGTCTACACAGGAATCAGTATCCAAATTCCTGAGGGACATATTGGAAGAATATGCTGTCGCAGCAGCCTAGCATTGAAAGGACTCTCAGTGGAAGGAGGAGTCATTGATGAAGATTACACAGGGGAAATTATTGTCCTAATCTGAAACTACAGTTGGATATCCTTCAAGATTCCCATTGGATTCTGCATTGCCCAGGTCCTATTCGAAAAAATCAAGTCAACCCTGACAGTCAAGGAAGTCCCTGAACTACTGCACACCATCCGAGGATCCAAAGAATTTGATTCATCAAATAAGGCCCCAGTCCAATTTACCATGAACAAAGAAGAACAATTCTACAAGAAAATCGAAGATAGATATGTATCAAGTGGCCGATGCCCCCATGATATTGGAATATACTCTTCCCGAATGATTGATGATTGCTTCTTTTGTGTCAATGAACTGGCTCAAAGAAGAACCAACAGAAGGAAAGCTCCTACAACCGAAATCACCACTATTGGATCAGACAAACTGCTTATACTTAAAGCTTTTGTCAATCAAGCACCTGTTAAGATCATGATAGACAGTGGTGCCTCAGGCAACTTCATCAATGAAGAAACAGCCAACAGACTCAAGGTCTTCACCTCTCCAGTACAACAAACTCAAGCAGTTGCCACAGCTAATAGAACCTCACATGTTATTAGCAAAGAAGTCCACAATCTATCCTTCCAAATCGGTGACTATTGAGTACATATTACCCTCCAGGTCATACCACTCCCTGACAATGAAATCATCCTTGGAACTCCATGGTTAAAACAAGAGAACCCTATGATCGATTGGGTAAACCATTCTCTGACCATCAAGAAAGGTCACCACAACTTCAAACTGCAAGACGAAAAGGACCCACTCAACTCTAGTAATCCTGGACCAAAGATTACCTACATCAACAAGCTACAACTCAAGAAATTGGCCAAGAAATGCCCTCTCCTTGCTATCTCCATCTGTCCATCTAAAGGAGAACCTAAGAACTCTGAAGAAGACTTTTCCAAAATTGACAGCTATGTCAGACCACTACTCCAGAAATTCCGAGACATATTTCTGAAGAAGCTTCTGAAAGGCCTACCTCCCAAACAAACAGTGGACCATGCCATCAAGACTATTCCAGATGCAAAACCAGCCTTCAAGTAATCTACCACATGTCTCTGAGAGAAATTGATGCACTTAAGAAAGAAATTGATGAACTTCTAGAACAAGGATTCATCAGACCCAGTGTATCACCCTATGGTGCACCAGTCCTCTTTGTTGTCAAGAAAGGAGGAGACCTGAGAATGTGTATTAATTACCATGACCTCAATGAACAGACCATCAAGAACTGTTGCCCACTATCCAGAATCGATGAAATATTTAATAGGCTTACCAACCCACAATTCATGAGCTCTTTTGACCTGAGAAATGGTTACTGGCAAATTGCTATAAAAGAAGAAGACATCTACAAGACTACCTTCCAAACCTGCTATAGACATTTCGAATTTCTGGTTATGCCCTTTGGCTTAACCAATGCTCCTACAACCTTCCAGACACTGATGAATACTATTCTGCACCCATACCTGGACAAATTCATTATTGTCTATATTGATGACATCCTAGTCTTCAGCAAAACCCTGGAGGAATATCTCGAACACCTTGAACTAGTACTACTGAAACTCCAAGAAAATAGACTCTTCGCAAAACTCAGCAAGTGCAAATTTCTTCTGAAAGAAATTCAGTTCCTTGGATACATTGTCACACCAAATGGAATCAAAGTGGATCCCAGCAAAATCTCTGCAATCAAGGATTGGCCCAGACCTAAGAAGCTGAAAGACCTCCAATTATTCCTGGGATTAGCAAACTATTACAGACAATTTGTTGCCAACTTTGCCAAAATCGCCACTGCCCTTACTCAAATGACCAAGTATAACAAGAAAGGAGAATAGCCCTGGATCATGAAATAAGAGAAAGATTTCAACAATCTTGCAAATTGGGGACCTGAACAAGACAGCCTTTCAAGCATTAAAAGATGCTCTGATAACTACTCCAGTACTTCAAGTGGTAAACCCTGCCCTACTATATGAAGTTACGACTGATGCCTCTGATCTAGCCCTTGGAGCAGTACTTATATAAGAAAGACACCCTGTGGCCTATCACTCCTGCAAGTTCAATGATGCTGAAATCAACTATGCAACTCATGAGAAGGAAATGTTAGCTATCGTAGACACTCTGATCAAATGGCGATCATACCTAGAAGGAGCACACTTCACCATATTAACTGACCACAAGTCACTAGTCAACATCAAGACCCAGGCTACTCTTTCTCAAAAGTAAGCCAGATAGATGAAAGTCCTCACCAACTTTGACTACAAAATCCAGTACTGCTCTGGCAAGAAAAACATTGTTGCCAATGCAATCTCCAGACTACCTATTGAAGAAGTTATCCAAACTCTCATCCTGGTTACAAACTCCATCATGGAACAAATCATCACAGCATGTGCTGATGATAAGAAAGCTCAAGCACTCTGAGAAATCCTGAACAGTGATGATGCTGACAAGCACACCCGGTACAATCAATACCAACTCAAGGACAATACTATCTACTACAAAGACAGATTGTATGTTCCAAACAACTGAGACCTCTGAAGGACTATCCTATTTGAATGTCATGATGCCCCTATAGCTGGACACTTAGAATTTGATAAATGCTATGAAGTCATCTCCCGAAACTTCTATTGGCCCCGAATAGCAGATCAACTCAAGACCTATATCACTTTCTGTGATGCCTGCTAACAGAACAAGTCCTCAACACTAGCAAAACCTGGTCTACTCCATCCTATCCCACTACTATCTGCTAATTGGGAACAAGTCTCTATGGACTTCATTGTACAGCTACCCTGAACTAAGAATGGGAAAGATGCAATTGTTGTCTTTGTAGACTATCTCAGCAAACAAGCTCACTTTGTACCAACCACCACCACTGCAACAGCACCAGACATAGCCACACTCTTGTTTGATAATATCTTTCACTATCATGGTCTTCCTAAGATCATTATTAGTGACCGAGACCTGAAATTCGCCAGCCATTTTTGGAAAGCCCTCCATGCACACCTTGGAATGAAACTTGCACTATCTATAGCTTTTCACTCTGAAACTAATGGCCAAACTGAAAGAATGAATCGAACTCTGGAACAAATGCTAAGAAACTATGTTTCCTACAGACAAGATGATTGGCATAAACACCTCACTGTAGTCAAGTTTGCCTATAATAACAGCAAGCAAGCCTCTCTTGGAATGACCCCATTCTTTGCCAACACTGGACAAAACTCAAACACTCCTCTGACACTCATCCGAACTACTGAAGAACCCTCTACAGTTGAAGCTGTTGAAGAATTCTTACTCCGAATGTATAATCTAAGCCAGATCACAATTGACAATTTATTGCGAGCTCAAGAGCAACAGTCATAGTATGTTAACCAACATCATCAAGAAGAAATCTTTGATATTGGAGAAAAAGTTCTACTAGATATCTGAGGATACCAAGTTGACAACCTCAAGCACAGACCATCTACAAAGCTGAACAGCAAGTTCATTGGACCCTTTGAAGTCATTTCACAAGTCTCTCCAACCTCCTACAATTTGGCACTACCGGATACCATTAAGATTCACCCAGTCTTCAATGTCCAATGTCTCAAGCGATACAATGACAATGATGATGAGCTATTCCCGAACCATACTACAAAACCACCTGCACCTGTCATTATTAATGACCAGGAAGAATATAAAGTTGAACAGATTCTCAACAAACATGACCACAAGAACTACCCTGAGTATCTCATTAAATGGAAAGGTTATCTAATCCATGATGCAATATGGGAACTCAAGACCAATCTCCAGAATGTTACTGATTTAGTTCAGGAATATGATTCCTTGAATAACTAAAATCTGAACACTCCTGCATCTATCAGTTTATACTATATATTATACCCTCCTGAACATTATAATTATCATGAACCTAATCAAGAACTCAGCAAGAACAAAAGAATACTGATTCTCTGGAAAAATAGCAAAACTGAAAACCAGTCTATTCTCCCCATACTACTAGTGGGAAATGAGTTATAGACATTTAAGAAGATTCCTTAGAGGAAATTCTCCAGCAGTGAATGACGTCAGAATCACCTCTGACACACAGCATTGAACACACAACCCTTTAACATATGAATCCAATGTGTTAGGCAACTGTACTATGAGCATACTACTTTCTGAAAAAATGGACTTTACCAGACTTTTGACCTTCCAAATGGTGTAATAATACTAGAACAAAATTAGAAGGCCCTGACAAGGATGTCGAAAGCTAAGAAGGGGAGAGTTGTAAGCATACAACCTCCAAAGCCACAGAAATCACACGTCACCCTCTGAACAAGCCACCGAAATCACACGTGATCTCCGAACAAATCTGGAAATCACCTGCAAGATCACGAAGCTGAGTCAAACAGAAGTCACAGCATACAAAGCTGAGTCAATATGAAGTCACGGAACATAAGATTCACACAAATGGAATCTTACCAATTAAGAATAGATGCATATATACCGAGCCCTGAGACACGTCGAAAGAGAACCAAAATAAACAACAACCACAACTTCCAAATACACAAACATAACTACCAAGATCTACAACTGCATCTGTGCTGATATTTGGAATGCCATTATCAACTGAGCCACATCCTCTCTGCCCCTTATGAATATCTATAGCCAAGCACCCCTCTACTTTATAGAAGCCTGATGGAATATCTTGAACATACTTAATGAGATCCACTGGATTGGACAAATCTCAAGCTACTACCAGATTGGCCACCTCCTGGAAGACATGGTCAAACATTACCATGACACAGACATTACCCAGATGTCTCAACACCAGAAGCTCATCACCCGCAAGCACCGAGAACTCTTCTACGAGTATAGCACCTTTATTCCCTGTCTCCAAGTTACTACCAGCAAAATGGTTGCTACTCTGTCCTACAGCCAAATCGATGAAATGATACAAGAACTCAACCACAAGTATCTTGAGTATATTGAAACCATAGACAGAACCTTCCCACACCCCAATGACCATATCCTGCGAATGCTCCAAGTTGGATACACCATAAAGGATGTCTATGATATAATCAACTTCGACAAAGACAAAGCAGAACAAGGGCCAACACTCTTTTTCCAGTAACATTCAGGTTACACAACCTTTTGGCAACACTTTCGACACAGTTTCTGGAGACAAGCTACTAGTATCATGGCAACCAACATGCACTCCGAGGTGCGTACTGGGCAGGGTGGCCCTGGTGCATTCGAATGGCAGCAAGTAGGGAGAGGCCCTGGTCTGGGGGGCAGTATGAGGGGTCTGCTGGCGGGAGGACGTAGTGGCAGAGGGGGTGGAACAGGAGGTCAAGGATCTGGCAAGGTGAGCTTTGCAGAGAAGGTGAAGGGGGATCAGCAAGGAGTGGGTCTGGAGAGCTGGCTGAGGGGAGGGAAGGTACTGGGGAAGGCTACAGGACAGCAGCCTCATGGGGGTGCCTCTCTGGAGGGCCTTAGGGGTGGAGCTGGGGGGGTAGCGGCT
>RBNI01006189.1:0-11622 GCA_003990745.1 Jimgerdemannia flammicorona
TCCCCCCCGCAGCACCTGCCCGGCTCCCAGTCGGCCATCCACCCCCCTTCACCTTGTCAGCAAAACTCATGCGGCCAGTCCCTCCTCCCTTCCCACCGGACACCGGCCCTCCACCAGAACTCTCACCACTCGTCGACCCTCCAAAGGCCCCCATCCCCAGGCCATAACCCCTCCCAACCTGCTGCCAGCCAAAGGCCCCAGGTCCACCAGACCCAGCACGCCCGTCGGAACTCTTGCTCGAAGACATGTTTATAATACCTTTCCTCCGCTTTGTGTTGAAAAACTGTTGCTTGAAGCTTGTGTAACGTGAATAGTACCGGAGAAAGGTGTTGTAATTGAGATGTCAATTCAATCTTGAAATCAATAAGTATAGAGAATATACTTTATATAAAATTGATCTTAACCTTAAGAAAAAATAGTCTTTCAGAATATTCAGAACTTCCAAAAAAAACTCTTCTAGAACTATGTAATAGTACTCTAACAAGTTAACTCTCTTATAACTTAGTAGTAGTGATTTATAATCTAATTTTGCTTCAAGATACTTTCTTACTCTACTATAAATCTCTATAAGAAATTCCTATAAGTTGGTATAAAGTCCAACCTCTGAACTGAAATTTATTCTAAACTATTTAACAATCTGAAGTGAATTGAATCTGACATACAAGAACAATTTGACCTTCATATCTACAATAAGTGGGATAGGCTTCATCTATAAAAAGAAGTACTCCAATTAAATTAGCAGATAGGTAAAACTCTATATACTGAACTCCTTGCTCTATACCCCACAAATTAAGATAAAGAAGATCTTATTAAAGTCTTTTTTACTTTTCTCAATAAGAGTTTTATTAGCTCTACAAATTTAAGTAATCTAGGACAATCAGCAGCTATCTTTCTAGTCTTAGTTTCTCATAAAACATAAGTCTCTATAGCCAAGTAGCTCAACTCTACTGGCTATCACTATACCAGAACTAAGACTGCCTTATATTACTACTTCCAGAATTGCAAGATCTACTATATTCTTAAAGAAGAAGTCAGAGAAACCCTTTATCAATAAGCTGACTCTAAGCTGGAAGTAGGCTTAGCAATAACTCTATCTGAAACTAAAGTTAACACTGAACCAGAACTAACTTTTGAATTAAGCTCATCTGAAAACTGATACATAACTAACACTATCTACTTCAATGCTGAATAAACTCAATAACACAGAAACCAAAGTAAAGAAGAGGAGAAGTGTCTTACTGAATTCAATTCTAGCTATACTACCAAAGGAGATATATCTCTCTCAGGACAAAACACACCTACAGAGCAACAGATAGTTATCTATCAAGCCCTTATATCAGATCTGTAACAATTACTCCAGTAACTTATATAAACTCAAAGAATACTATTACACTCTGTACTAGTATCTTAAGTCATATCAGTAACCCTATTACCAGTAGTCTAACTGCCTCTAGCAAACAACATAGCAAACTAACAAATCTTAGACTTCATAGCTCAGATAGCTATAATGGCAATAACTATTACTACTCTAGCTAAACAGATCCAATCAACAAAAAGTCTGAGTCTATCTATCTTCAATAGTACTATATAAGAAGTCCAAAGCTTCATCAGTATAGTTGATACCAATTTTGAAGTCAACCAATAGACTAATAAATAAGTAGCTGACTACTTTTTGATAAACAATTAAGACCACACTCTGGAACAACTCTTTACTACTACTATGGTCTATATTTAATAAGTTATTATATTCTTCTAAGGACTTGCTAAAAAATAATAGTAAACCCTTTCTGAAAAATTCCTCACAGAGGATACTCAACCTATAGTTATTGCCCAAAATGTTGCAAATAATGCCCCTAGGTATGGAGACCACCCAGCAGAGAGTGGGGGGCAGGTGGCAATAGTATTAGACAAAGTGGTCTTTTATTAAGTGAGGGTGAGAGGGAGGGGCCTCCCTAGGGGGATCAGATAAGAGGTGGGCTCATTGTATTTATATGGGATAGAGTGGTGTATTAATAAAGAAAGGAGTCCAAGAGACTATAAAAAAAAAAAAAAAAAAAAAAAAAAAAAAACAAAAAAAACACAAAAAAAAAAAAAAAAAAAAAAGAGACCACCCAGCAGTCCCTGGACTCAAACAACTCATAATTGCTCAATATTGCAGTAAAACTCTAATCACCAAATCTCAAGTAAAACTCTGCAATCTTAAATTTGATATATATAGCAAGGAGAAATTTGAAACCTTCTGTACAAAACTTGAGTCATTCCTGAATACTGTTGGCCTAGAATATATTGTCAATAATAAAGTATAAAATAGTACAAAAGTAGATTATTTGTTCAATATACTATCAGAATGGCTTACAAGAAAAATCCAAGAACAAGGATATCTAATTGGTTATAATTACCAATAGTGGTGCCTGATAAGAATCAAGATCATAATCAAGTAAATCCTAACCAATTTTGCCTCAAAGACAATTCAACAACAAGGAAAAATCTTAGATTAAAAAGAAAAAACCTAAACATAAAGTATCCTGAGCTCTTTCTACATTCATCTCTTGAATACTCCAAAATTCTAAATCTACTCAGCCAAGTATCTTCAAGAAACTCACTAAAGAAGAAAGAAACAAACTCCAAAGAAGCAGAGCATACTTCTATTGCTGAAATACAGAATACATAGCCAGTACCTGCCCCAATTGAAAACCCTGAACAGTAATATGAGCAACTATTACTACTCTGCATCACCTCAAAAATCTGACTATCAAGATACTAGACTTTGTTAAGTTAAGGCAAACTGCTATAGCCCCAACTAAAGAAAGCCAAAAAGTAGCTGGATATGATCTATATATAGCTGAAGAAGCTATAGTTTTTAACCAAGAAGTCAAGCAAGTCTATAGAGATCAGTATTTAAATTTCTGAAGAATATATTAGAAGAATATACTTTTATAGCAGCCTAGTATTAAAAGAACTCTCAGTAGAAAGAGGAGTCATTGATGAAGATTATACAGACAAAATCATTATTCTCATCCAAAACTATAGTTAGATACTATTCAAGATTTCTATTGGTTTTTGTATTACTTAGATGCTATTCAAAAAAATCAAGTCAACTCTAGCAGTCAAGGAAGTCTCTGAACTACTGTCTATTATCTGAGGATCCAAAGGATTTGGCTCATCAAATAAGGCCCCAGCCCAACCTATTATAAATAAGGAATAATTCTATACGAAAATTGAAGATGAATTTATACCAAGTAACTAATATCTCTATGATATTGGAATGTACTCTTCCTGAATAATTGATGATTACTTTTCTTATATCAATGAACTGGCCCAAAGGAGAACCAATAGAAGGAAATATTCTATAACTGAAATTACTACTATTAGATCAGATAAACTGCTTACCCTTCAAGCTTTTATTAATTGAGTATCTATTAAGATCATGATAGACAATAGTATCTCAGGCAACTTTATCAATAAAAAAATAGCCAACAGACTCAAGGTTCTGACCTCTCTGATACAACAAACTCAAGTAGTTGCTATAGCTAATAGAACCTTATATATCATTAGTAAGAAAGTCTATAATCTATCCTTCAGAATTGGCAATTACTGAGTATATATTATACTCTAAATTATATCACTTTCTGATAATAAGATCATTCTTGGGACCTTATGGTTAAAATAAGAGAACTTTATGATTGATTGAATAAACCATTTTCTGACTATTAAGAAAGGATATTATAATTTCAAACTGTAAGATGAAAAAGACCTACTCAATTCTAGCAACCCAGGTCCAAAGATCATCCACATCAACAAACTACAACTTAAGAAATTGGTCAAGAAATGCTCTCTCTTTGCTATCTGTATATGACCATCTAAAGGAGAACATAAGAACCTTAAAGAAGACTTTTTCAAAGTTAACAGTCATGTTAGACCCTTACTTCAGAAATTCCAAGATATATTCCCAAAGAAACTTTTAAAAAATCTACTATTCAAATATGCAGTTGACTATATAATCAAAACCAACCTCCAGAATATCACTGACTTAGTTTAAGAATATGATTTCTTAAACAACTAAACCTGAATACTCTAATATCTATCAGCCTCATACCATATATTACTCCTCCTGAACATTGTTAAAAGTACTTTTATAATTATCATGAATAAATCAAGAACTTAGCAAGTCAAGACAAAAGGAATATCAACTTTTTAGAAAAATAACAAAACTAAAAGTCAGTCTATTCTCTCTATATCACTGGTGGGAAACAAGGTGTAGATATTTAAGAAGATTTCTTAGAGGAAATTCTCTAGCAGTAAATGATATCAGAATTACTTCTAGTATATAGCATCAAATATACAACTCTTTAATATGTGAATTCAATATATTAGACAACTGTACTATAAGTATATCACTTTTTGAGAAAAATAGACATTACTAGACTTTTGACTATCCAAATAATATAGTAATACTAGACTAAATTAGAAGATCTCAATGAGGATATTAAAAGCTAAGAAGGAGAGAGTTGTAAGTATACAACTTCCAAGCTACCAAAATCACATATTGCTCTTAGAACAAATTCAGAAATTACATGCAAGATTATGAAATGAGTTACTGAAGAGATCACCTAATTACACAAAGTATACCAGCAAGCATTAGGATTTATTATTAAGACATAAGAATACTAGAAGAAGTACTATAACTGTAAGGCTGATCTTAAATCTCTACTTATTAGACAATAAGTCTTAATATACTATACTATTATAGAAGGAAACTGGAGTACCAAACTCAAACCAAAATAAGAAAGACCTTATCTCATTTATCAAAGGTTTATAAATCACACTTATCAACTTAAGACTCTAATAGAGTTATACTTAAGACTAAGATATACTACAACTATATAAGATTTTATTACTTAGTAGAAGCAAAATATATTTGAATAACTCCATTTACTTCATCTGTATCACTTCTATTAGAGAATGATAGATACTTTATATAGAACTCAAGAAAGCTAATAATGTTAAAACCAATCTCAAGTCTATCTATATAACAGATATTACTATTAGAAATTACCTCAGATTACAGAAAATATCATTTCTGAGAGGTTTGAATCTCTAGCTGTAATAATGAGAGTGCTTACCCTAGACAAGAATGGTTAGTCCTCACAAATGCATCAATAGTCCAAAAAAAAAAAAAAAACTAAGACCTATTATTCCTGTGCAATCATCTCTGTCAAGGATAGCTCTAATTTTATAAGGGGTAAATGTGATGATATCTTTGAAACTAATGACATCAGAAGTTAAGAGACTGCTCAGACTTCATAAGTCTCTGGTTATAATTGTGACTCATAATGATCACTGGTATAAGTACTAACCTGCATTTATGTCTAATTACTTTAACTATAATAAAGAGACCAGAGATATAATCTATACCTCTAGACAACTCTCAAGATCAAACCAATAACCCCACCTCCTAAGTATGAGCAAAACAAACTACAGCTGTCAGTATACTATAACTCTATAATATATAGTACTATAACCTATCAAAGGTATACTGACAGTGAGTCTCCACTGATATCCTATCTAGTATATAAGACAGATGATACTGTCTTATAGAACAGTAATATAGTTTCAATCTATTACTATATAAATAAACAGAGAGATATAATTTAAGAACTCCTCTTCCTAAATGACTACTTCATCAGAGATAATGTCATTGATAGTGATCTTATTAAAAAATATTCAGATAGTATCTAAATCTATAAATAGTCTAGCAGTCATTAGTATAGTTAGATTAGTCTTATACTATATAACTACATACTGACTCAGTAGTTAGATAATCTCTTAACATATCAGTTTATACTTTTTTTTTTTTTTTTTTTTTTTTTTTTATTTTTTGAATTTTTTTTTTTTTTTTTTTTAAGGACCTGAAGTTTTGTGGATTTTATTAGAAGAGAACCTAGACTATATAGGCCAAAACCCTCTCCTATTACTCCCTGAGTATTATACCCCTATTAAATCTTAGCTAGCTATTATCCAGCAGCTCAACCATACTAGATGTAGCAGAGCAATTTGTCTGTACCTCATTCTATGTACTATGCTCTTTCTATTACTAGAAAGTAAGCAATCATATACTCATGACTGAAGACACATGCTTGAAACCCCAACATATATATAAGGCTATACCTGAGTTAAATAAAATAGTCTCTGCCACCTCAAGAGGAATAACAGATAAAGAAAAAACCTCTATCAAAGTACAAAACAGTAGATAGGGTTGTTCTCTCAGATAAGATGAGTAAAGGACTTACACATGAGACAGAAGGAGACCCCCAATATCCCACTACTCAAACCTATAAGCCTCAATCACATTACCATATCAGCTCTCAGTTCTAGTTGAATATAGCCAAGATGTCTGATATAGGTAGTCTTGAGCCCTCTGACTCCTCTTAATAACTGAGACTCAACTTCACAAATCACTAAAAGAAGCTGAGAGTGATACCTATCACCTAACTATCCCATACCAATCAGAAAGCCCTACTGATATAGCACTTACCCCAGCCCCAATGACTACTTCTAGCCTAGCACCCTACTGGTCCACCATAATCACCCTTTCTCTTATTTGTGATGGCCATCTCCTCTCTCATCCCAACTTCACCTAAAAAACAGTTACCTCTATCAGAACTATACTTATTGAGAAGCTTGCTAAGAAGCTTGTCAAAGCTCAGAGAACTCCACTACAGATACCAGAGACCTGCAGGTAATCTACACTAGCACTTGATACCCAAGGTCAACTAACTCTATATATAGCCTATAATATACCAGACAATATCTTATTAATAATAGTAAAAGAAAGAAAGTACTGTACAAAAACAGAATACTCCAGATGTAGCTAAAGATAACAACCACAAAAAAGTAGAGAAGATACTGATCAGATACCAATAAAGAGACAACTCATCACTATTGTCTCTCTCCTACTACTCTGCAATAGATATAGCAAATCAACCTAAGGTAGAGAGAGTATTAGTTATAGAAAGGAGACTCAATAGGTTGCTGACCAAACCTTGTGATCAGTAAGGTATGTCAGTTCATACTTATACTACATGACTGTATTCTGACTCATTAAAGTACTAAGTTCTATATCTATATTTAGTATAGTCCAGATAGCCTTCTATTAGTATAAATATATATATTTTTTTTTTTTTTTATAGTCACTTGGACTCTATCCTTTATTAAACCAGTCTATGAATAAGTATATATCATTGCCACCCCCTACCCAATCCCCATAGGGGGGCCCCTCCCCGCCTCCTTATGAATAAAAATTACCCTTTCACCCACTACTCCAACTCTCTCTCCACTCTGCCCACAAATTTTCTCCACTAAGTGGCGCCTCCAACCACTCTGCAGCCCCCAGCCAAGCCACCAGCCTGTTAAGGTATCTTCCATAAGCTTATGCCACCACAGCAACCGGTCCCCCAAGCCCTATCTCCTCCCATCCTCAAAAACAAATAGCCAATGACTGGCCAGCCCTACCCAAATAGCCAAAGCTCAACCCAAAGTAAGCCACTTCTTCCCTATCCCCCCTACCAATCTATCCCTTAAGTTCTCCCACCTCCCCCATACTTTATCGCCCCTATGCCATACCCCCAAATGTTCCCCAATTGTCTGCCAAAAGTCTCTCAACACCTCACACTCTCCTAGCCAATGTTCAGGCATCTGTACATAACCCCCCTCCTGCCCCACATTATGGTACTCCTCATAGTTGAAGCAACCCCCTATGACAAGGTGCCCTGAGCAAAAGTTGAGCATAACATTCCTTCGCAGCATGCACCACCAGACCACCCAGTACTTTGGCGGCATCCACTTTCTCACTACAGCACTCCAGGTCCAAACACTATATCAGTTCCACTCTTTGCCAATTCCTACACCTTGCCAACTGCTAGGCCACAGATCCTGGCCCGGTCCCCTTTGGCATTCCATTCCATCCTCAATATCGAACTCAATTAAAGGAGCGCTACTCAGCAGAATACGATCCCATCTCCACATTGCTAGATCCCAGTCCTCCTCTCCTTCATTCCCCTGCCAATGAATACCAATGCAGTGCACCCCTTCTATAATCCCCCACCAAAATCCTTTATAATGCAGTTGGGCAGTGTTCTGAAGTCCAACTAAGGAGATGAGATCACCAGTTGAGCCCCTTGGTGATGACCACCTCTCCCAGATCTTCTGTAGCAGAGGAACCCAATCACCTCCTCTCAATTCCACTGCCCTCCTTAGTCACCATGCTCTCAAGCAGTGTAACTGTTTTGGAAAGTCCACCAGCCCAAGACCACCTCTTGCCACTGGAAGGGACAAGGTCTCCCAACCAATCTGACTCCGCCTGCCAGCCCAAATTCATCCCTTCGCTGACTTCATCAATCTCTTCACCACCCAGGCTGGGAAATCCAGATGATATGCCAGGTACCACAACTTCGGCAGCCAGTAGACATTCAAAATTGAGACCCACCCTGTCAGAGAAAATTGCCTTCCCCCCCAGCTCTGTAGGGCCTCCTCCCAGATTCCAATCCTCTACTCCCACCAAAGCCTGGGCAGAACTGACCCATAGACTGACAGATAGATGCCTAAGTACCACACTGTTTCGCCAGTGGGGACGATTGTTCCTATAACTTCCCCTCCTACCAGGCTATTGCCTAACACCATTGTTTTACACTTATGCCAATTCAGCTTAGCTCCAGAGTTCTCCTCATACCCTCGACAGTCTTCTTGAGCTCTTCAATATCAGCAATCGAACCCAAACCCACCACCATGTCATCCACAAAGGCTCCAACTTTCCATCCAATGCCAAAGACAGAGAGCCCTGCTATCCTCCTCTGAATTCTGTCTATAAGGGGTTCCAGGGAAAGAGCATACAAGATGGGGGACAGTGGGTCCCCCTGGGGCACCCCCCTACCCAAGGGGAATGCTACCCCTCTATGTCTATTACATGTAAGTGCAGCCATACTCCCTTCCAGTAGGCTGATCATTGCTGACTAGAATTGGGGTGGAACCTCCAGTCTGTCCAAAACTTTCACCAGCCAGACTCTTCGTACCTGGTCGTATGCCTTCTCCTGGTCCAAGAAGACCAGACACCCATCCAGTCCACAGGCCCTTGCCTCTTCGATAACTCCATGGACCCAGGCAGTACTATCTCTGATGAGCCGACTACCCACAAATCCCTTCTGCTCAACACCCATGACTTGTTGGGCCACCTTCTATAGTCTTGCCACCACCACCTTAGTCACCAACTTTCTGTCCATATCAAGCAATATTATCAGCCACCAGTTCTTCCAATCCTCCCATCTTCCTTTGTTTTTATAAAGCAGTATCACCAGCCCAAAGTCCTGCTCCCCAACCCACCTCCCTATCTGTAGAATAAGATCGCACAATGCTGTCATCTCTCCCATCACCCCTGGGACTCCCACCATTCTCTTCCAAAAGTCCCAGGGCAGACTATCCTCCCCAGGTGCCATACCTGGCATTGTCGCGGCAAGAATCTGGTGGATCTCTTCTTCTTGTACAGACATCCCCAGATCATCTAGCCCCTTGACTTGAGGTGGGTGCCAATCCTCTAATGTTTGTTCTATGGTAGCGGCATCTGCCCCACTCTCCTCCTCACTCCACAATCCACTCCATCTCTCCTTCAGCGATCCAAGAATGTCCTGAACACCATGCACCAGTCTACCATCTGTATCCAACACCCCTTCCCACTGTTGCTGTACCCGCCTCACCCTAAGGGCCCTTGTAAGAAACTTGGAAGGCCTCTCCCCTTCCTCCAGATCCTGCCAGTGAAGCTGAGCCACCAAGCTCTGTACCCTTGCCTCTTCCTCTTCCCGCAGCACCTGTTGTAGTTCCCCAACCTCTATTTTCGCCCTCCTCAGTCTCCAATCTTCTCCCTCCTCTAACATCTTCAGCCTCGCCCACTCCTCCAGAAGCCTCATCAATCTAGTAGAGGCCTAATGCACTCTTTGCCTTCGCTGCTTCCCTGCCTCCTTGCCAGCCTTACTCCAGTAAATCTTGGCCATCACCTTTATCCTCATCCACCGAGTCCCAACTGAGGTCCCTTCCTACCACCAGGTCTCCACCCTCAGCTGAATGTCTTTAGCCCACACATCCCACCAGGTTGTGTCATCTAACAAAGAGGAATTGAGGCACCAATGTCCAGGCCCATCCCCACTTCCTCCAAAGCATCCCTGTCCCAAAAGTCCCCAGTGATCCAACCATGGACACCATTCTACTTCCAGTGACTTCCAAACATCTAGGCCCCAGCAGCTTGCTGTCAAAATCCAGTCAATCCTTGTCCCCAGACCCTCTGCCCAATGTATATAAATTAGTATAAATATCTATACCCTCAGATCTCAGAAACTCAGATACAAATAGATACAAATATAGATAAATAAGTCAAGAACACTTCTCAATATAAATATTCTTTTACATACTACTCTTAGTATAGCAATATCATAAATAGCAAATAAACCTATTTAATAACCTATAAATTACTCTTAAGTAAATCTATACTATATTAGATCCTACTCTTAACTAGATCTCAAAATTTCCTAATTAAGTATTATTTGCAGTAATATATCAATTTAACTAAATTGGTCTTAGTTTCTTAAACTTTCTGAAATATAGAAAATCCTAAACATCCAGAACTAGTTCAAAAAAAGAGATTGTAGTTAAGATGTCAACTTAATCTTAAAATCAATAAGTATAAAGAATATACTCTATATAAAATTGATTTTGACCTTAAGAAAAAATAGTCTTCCAGAATATTCAGAACTTTCAGAAACCTCTTTTAGAACTATGTAATAGTACTCTAATAAAGTAACTTTTTTATAAATTTACTATTTTTGATTTTCTCTAATAAATCTTATAATTTTTCTTTCAATTAATAAACTCTTTCATTTTTTATATTCTTTTCTATTAATTTAGAATAATCTAATAAAAGTTTTTTAATAGTTTTTTTGAAACTTTTATATTCATTTTTAACTTTTACAGTTTATTCAATAATACCTTTTATTATATCTTTAAGAAAAATATTATAAAGATTATAATAATTTCTAAACTCTTCTCTTTTTTATTTTACAGACTTAGAGTCTCAGATTTTTATTAGAAAAAAACCTAGACTATATAGACCAAAATTCTCTCTCATTATCTATTGAGCACTGCTCCCCTATTAAACCTAGGCTAGCTATTATCTAGCAGCTTAACTATATCAGATACAGTAGGGCCTAAGTGGCCTATACCTCATTCTATACACTATGCTCTTTCTACCATCAGGGAGAACTCAGCTATATACCAATGACCAAAAGTATATGCCCAAAACCCCAATATATATATAAGACCACACCTGAGCTAAATAGAATAGCCTCTGCTACTTCAAGTAGAAATAACAGATAAAGAAAAAACTCTTCTCAAAGTATAGAATGGTGGATAGAGTCTAGTTCTCTCAAGTGAGATAAGTAGAGGACTTATATGTGAGGTGGGAGGAGACCTTCAATATCCTACTACTCAAGCTTATAGGTCTCAATTATATTGCTATGTTAGCTCTCAATTTTAGTTAAGTACAGCCAAGATATCTGATCTAGGTAGCCTCAGGCCTCCCAA
>RBNI01006190.1:0-11621 GCA_003990745.1 Jimgerdemannia flammicorona
CAAGAGTGAATAAACCTCAGTTCCGAAATACAAAGCAAAAGACAAGTCTGCCTACTACACTTCGAGAGATATGCCTGCCAAAAGCCACTTGATCCTAAAGGAATTGGATTGCAACACTTAGGAGAAACGCCTGCTCTATAGCCACTACTAGGAGATTGTGAGCTTTGCCCCTTTCTCACTCTGGTCCACTTTCTGATACAAAGAATGAGTCCATTTTCAAGAGAAGTCCACTACATTTTGGTTCACTTGCCAGATAAGCCTGAAGACTTTTGCCCTTCCACCGCATTCCCAGAGAGCCCGCCTTTCTTGCCACAAGCCAGTTTCTGATGCAACTTCGCAGTGGAGCCAGTCTATGATGTAACTCCATGCAAACGAAGCTAGTCTTTGACGTAACTTGCCAAGAATCCGCACCATCGTATTCCCAGTTGAAGCCAAACTCGCACCACCCGAGTTATTATTCCCAGAAGAGCCCGATTCGCGACATCTGAGTTATTTCCCAGAAGCCCGCCGATTCAGGAAGAATCTGCGTCATCTGCCGTTTTCAAGTTATCCGTATTCCCAGAAAACCCGTGCCATCCGAGTAGTATTCCCAGTCGAAGCCAAACCTGCGACATCTGAGTTATCCGAGTTATCTGAGTTATCCGCCACCGAGTTATTCGTTCCCAGTGAGCCCGGTACAGAAGAATCCACGCCATACAATTCCCAGTGAGCCAAATCGAGTTATCTATCAGAAATCGCATACTTTGGGAAACCCGTCATGCTACACAAAGATCATCGTGCTACACAGAAATTGCCTGCTGCCCAAGAAGGAGAACCGCTAAATTGCCAGACCATCACGTATATGATCATTGTGCTATACGAATTCTGCCATTCCCAGTTGACCCAAGAAAGGAAATCTGTTCACACACAGACACAAATCGCTGCCACACCCAAGAACCTGTCCCAAAAAGGAAATCGCTCGCACAGTATCCAGATCTTGACTATTATACCACTAAATACCAAAGACCTTAGGAAATCTTAGAACATTTTGTTGCTTTTTGACAAAGTAACTGGGGGCTCAAGCCAAACTACATCAACCCCTGACCTTGTAATTTGCCTCCATTGAGCCGGCACGTTACAATAGCCTTTGGCGTTTGGGCCGGCTTCAAGACCTTCGAAACCTACATGCAACCCTGGGCAGCAGTCCCAACCTTGGTGTCGATTTGTTGATCCAGGAGAATGTAAATAGCGTATGGAAGGCCACTAAACAATACACAAAAGATGGACAAGAAATCCAATGCCATTTCAAATGTTCAACGAATCTACCACAAAACGTTGAAGCCACTGTCATTCTCATCAAGGAAGACCAGCAAATTGTTCAGGTACTGGGAAACAGCGGTTTAACAATGCATCCAAACACTGTAATCACCAATAAACTGAAGGAAGATTTTCCGAAATACTTCCAAAAGGCCCATCCCAAAGACAAGATTCTAAAACCGAAATGGACTTTTCTTTTGCTTGTCTGCGAGGGGCATGGTATGGTTTGTAAATGGCTGCAAGACGTATATTGATCACACAGATATGGCACCATTCCCAATGTGCATCAACAGCGAACAGTGTGGCTGATAAATAAAGGTGTACCAGTCACTTCAGGCGAGATATTGGTGAATGAAACTCCACCAGATTCATTTGTACATTGGTTGTCCATAAAGGAGGTAACCTTGATGATCAAACAGCGACAATGAGCTGTTTTGGGTACATATTATTGCAAATTCTATTATTGTATGCACGACTAGTATCAGTTGTAACCTGATGTACTGAAAAAGTATCTTTTTTTTTTTTTTTTTTTTTTTTTTTTTTTTTTTTTTTAACGGACTCAAAGCCTCACAGATTTTTATTGGAAGGGAACCTAGACTATATAGGCCAAAACCCTCCCCCACCACCCATCGAACACTATCTCCCCATTAACCTAGGCTACTAAATTGTCCAGCAGTCCCACTGCTCCAGTTATGCCAGTCAAACACTAGCTAAGTCGACTCCCTCGACATAAACTAGACTTGTCTGCTTGCCAGGGCTGGATCATCATGAACACATGCGAGAGCACACCTACGCGTCGGATCTAGCAGCGCCGGGACTGAATAAAGAATAGCCCCCCGAACTCCAAGTGAAAGCCTGAGGCAAAGAAAAACCCCCCAACCAACCAACAGAAAGCAAAATGGATTCAAAGCAGGTGAGTAAAGGACTTACACGCAGAACTCTCCTCAAAAGGACTGACACATGGGCTAAGGCCTGAAAAGACCCCACTCCCACTCCCCGAGCCTGCAGGCCTTGATCACATTGCCATGTCAACTCCCAGTTCCAGTTGGGTACTGCCAAATGAAGAAGGTCCCACTCCCCAAGCCTGCAGGCCTCGATCGCATTGCTGCATCAGCTCCCGGTTCCAGTTGGGTACAGCCAGGATGCCGGCCCCTGCACCATCCCACCCCCTGCCAGCCAATCAAAAGGCCACACTGAAATAATGTCCACCCCAACCCCAATGACCGCCCCCAGCCTGGCACCCCACTGGTTCACCGTTATCATCCTTCCTCCTATCTGTGATAGCCATCTCCCCTCCCATCCCAACTCCACCTGAAAAGCAGTCACCTATGCCAGCGCCATGCTTGCCGGGAAGCTCACCAAAGCTCAGAGGGCCCCACCATAGGTACTGAATAACCTGCAGGTAACCTACACTGGCACTTGATGCCCAAGGTCGGCCGACACCCTACGTAGCCCGTGACACACCAGAGACAACACCTTGTTGATGACGGCAAAAGGAAGAAAGCGCCGCACCAAAATGGGTACACCCCAGATGCAGCCAGAGGCACCAGAAACCACGAAAAAGTGGAGAAGACACTGATCTGACACCGATAAAGGGGCAACTCATCACCATTGCCCTCCTCCCACCATGCCCATGCAGGCACAGCAAACCAACCCGAGGTAGAGGGGGTAATAATAGGGGAAAGGGGGCTCGAAAGGTTGCCTACCAAACCTTGTGATCGGTAAGGTAGCGGAGAAAGGAGCGTTGCTGAAAAAGTATCTTTGAGACATGCTGTACACTGCACTCTCCATTGGAAAAAATAAAATTTAAGGGCATGCAACTCACGAAAAAGCTTCATTGTGGTGAGTTGGAATGCAATCGTTATTATTTTTTATTTCGTCCGGGATAGCTATGGCAACTCAACACAATAGGACATTATCAATTAATCCAGTTAGTTTCCCACAAGCTTTGATCTTGTAGAAAAAAAAAAAATTAATACAAAGCTTTGATAAGATATTAGCAGCCCATTTCAATTGTTAAATATGATACAATTGTTCCCTAGATTCCCGTCTCTGGATGCAAATTGCATAATAGTGATAATAATCCTTCCCATGTGCACCTATAACATGTTTACCTACCAAACAAAAGTCGCGGCATGTACCTCAACCACAGGTCAGGTCCATAAATGAATCATGACCCTGGCTATTCCCATGTAGCATTGTTTGTTTGATGGTGGAAGCCGCAGTAAAGAGCTTCTCCATTCAAAGAATCTGCATGACTTGGGAATTCTTATCTCTCGGTATGCGACACCTCCATCATCCAATGCCAGCCTTGCTCGAACCCCCACTTGTCCCCCTTCCATTTCCGACCCCTGCAATAAATGTTTCCACAATCCTGTTAAGAGGTCCGTCTGGTTCACTGCCATATTAAACTCCTCAACCACTATTGACGGCATGACTTCAAAACAAAATCAAGCCAGTGTAGATTTTGGGATCCAAATATTTTCGTCCAAAATCTGGCTTTTTTGCAGTGATTGAAACCAGGTCCTCTTTGATAGTGACACATCTATTGCAGGATTGTTTGATCTATTGACTGGATGATCTGTAATCTCTACATAACAACAATATGACATAAGTAACACTCTCAGTAAATCCTTAGCAAAAGGATCCACATAGATTAATTTCCCCTGTGAAACCATCACAATGACTAATCCCATTGATGGCATGACTTAAGATTTGCAGTGATTGAAATCAGGCCATCTTTGATAGTGACACATGTTGCAAAGCTGTTGGTCTATTGACTGGATGATCTGTAACCTCTATGTAACCAATAATATGATATAAGTAACACTTGAGACAATTGAAGTTTTGTTCAGTAATGTGTGCCAACTTTAATAA
The DNA here is from genome assembly GCA_003990745.1 of Jimgerdemannia flammicorona. Taxonomy (NCBI): domain Eukaryota; kingdom Fungi; phylum Mucoromycota; class Endogonomycetes; order Endogonales; family Endogonaceae; genus Jimgerdemannia; species Jimgerdemannia flammicorona. The sequence goes on from RBNI01006190.1 coordinate 4,174, forward strand.
CAGGACAACAATTGTGCAAAACAAAACATGGGGCAAGATCAAGTAAGGAAACATGTGGCGTTTATTTGTCCGTATGACTGTTGCTCGCATAGCGCTGTCCCGAAAGACCAGTTGACTTAGATAACATTTTAGAACTTCAACTCGCTGTCACCCTTCAGTTCAATCAGTCTGATATAAATACAATACTGGTTCACCAACTGGATTTCATCCGCTTTTAATATTGAATGCCTCATTATGAACTTGACCAAATACTTTGTCTCAAGTGTCAATGAATTCATCCGCTCCAGTTCAATACCAATTTTATTAAGGTCAACAGTCAGTCTAGCCAGTTTCTCAAGGTCAGTGACTTTGGGCACATCGACTTCCGTACCGGTATATTTCATTACCATGGCAACATCATCAACAGGGATGGGGGAGGTTGTTATGGTTTTCCAGCCTACGAATTCCACAAACAGCACTCTGTCAGCAATGACATGAATATTGACCTCAAGGAAGGGATTGATTTCCAATTGGATACTACTGTATCATCAGAACTTCCGATTGTGTCCGCCAATGTCGGGTACAATATCGAGAAAAACAAAGCCTTCCACTTACATATCAATGGCGGGGTTCATGAGGAGTCAATCGGGAGCGAGGACCATTGGCTGAAGCTCGCAGACTACATGGAGAAATTTGGCGAGTACTTTCACTGCCACCCAGAGTTCACCCTCGGTATGTACATACAGCATTACTCGGTAGTTACAAAGGTGCTATGATTCAAATCATTTTGGGTTGTGGCGGTGATCCAAAATTCATCCAAGTTGGCTGCAGCCTTCAACCTGTCCCCACCAACAATTATCAATGTCAACACACAGACCAGCAGCTATTTTAATAAGTCAGGCTTCCGTATCATGGTCCTTCAGAAGGAGGCCAGCAAGGATTTCTTATATCCTGTGCTCTATGAGCTTTGACAGCTTCCAATTAAGGGTATGGGACAGCAAAAACCCGGAGAAGCTATGGAAACTGTCACGCTGAAGACAAAGACATACTTACGACTAGTGAAAGTCTTGGGCTTGAACATGAGGAGGGCGGACCAAAGAGGAACATGGCAACCTGATGCTCTGGACTTCTTTTGCTCAAACCACTCAGAGCGAGCTAAGCCACACAGGCATCTTTCGGCGAAAGACAATACATTTTCAAGTTTTTATTTCGATCACACTGGTGTACATCATGCGGCGGGAGTCTACCTACAAGGCACAACAAGTTTCGAAGAAAACCATCAAGTTTTGGCGATATGGCTAGTCAAGAATCCTCTAGCTCTGAGTGTCTGGAGAGGAGGAGGCCTGGTCTGGGCCTTCCCAAGAGCTTTGCAGCTGCGGCAGAGGCTGGTGTGGCTGCTGGAAGGGCTGGTGGACAGGGGGCTTGAGGTCTGGCATACGGTGGTTGGGAATAGGAGGACTGCAGCTAGGCCCATGGGGGTTGGACAGGGGGGGCATAGTGTTGACAGAGGGAGGGGTCAGGTGATGAGTCAGGTGATGGGTCAGGTGGCTGGCAGGGGACAGGGGTCTGGTGGTGTGACACTGGGGACTGGTTCTTCTGTGGCTGGGCAGGTGGCTGGGGAGAGGACTGCTGGTGGTGCAGCTGTGCCTGGCGGGATGACTATAGGGGTTTCAGGGACCAAGAGAAAGGTAACTCTGGCGGCAGGAATAGGCGAGTTAGTGGTGAGGCCTTCCTTCCACAAATCAGTATCAACATGGGCAGTCTCAGCGAATTTTCTGGGATTGGTGATGTCAGCAAAGGAGGTTCTGAGACTGGTGGGGGAGGAAGTGGCTGGGGCAGAATCCCTGAAGTTCATCCCTTCGGTGGAGGCTGTGGAGATTGGATTTCTGGAGGAGGATGTGATGGTGAAAGCACTGGAGAAAGGGATGGTGGTCAAGGGTGTCTGGATTGGAATGGCGAGGTGTCTGAGGTGGGATCCGCGTGCTATTCGGCTGGTGGTGGAAGGATTGCCAACATTGGGCAGACAGGAGACCAAGGAGATGGTGGTGGAGGCACTGGGTGGATATGGTGAGATGGTGGACTTCAGGTTCATATTTTGGAAGGACACCAAATTGAGGAATGGCAACTGCAAGGTGATGCTGTGATTGGAAGGCAAGGAGGCTACTGGGCTGGGCCACGACTGGCCTGAGGGGATCAGAATTGGGGGGCAAGAGTGCAAGGTATGGAGGAGGAAGGGAGCAGAACTGGAGGAGGAAGAGTTGGTGATTGCTCTGGAGGAGAGGGAGGCTGCCAAGGAGCTGTGAAAGAGGAAGTGGGAGGAGTATGCCAAGGATTGGGTCTGAATTGAGGTTGATGGCAAGCAGAAGAGGTGGCGGAAGGGAAACTGGGAGCATCTGCAGGCAGCCATTCAAGGAGCAGCAGTGGAAGAGGAGGCAAGAGTAGAAGCGGCCAAGAATCAGATGGAAGGAGTGGAGGCAGTGGAGGTGTCTTTTTCCCAGCTGGGGGGTGTAGAGGACTCGGCATATGCGCCAGTGAGAGGAAAGTGGGCGGATAAGGAGGAGATTGGTGGAGGAGGCTTTGAGGTAGATAATGAAGTGGTGCCGGAGACTCAGGTGGAGGATACCCATATGGCTGGGGCAGCGAATGTTCATTGGGAGTGCCCTGAAGCTAGTGAGGTTATTCACTTGGAGAAAGTTGTGGAGGAGGATGAGCTGGTGGATGTGGCTTCTGATATGTCTGCAGACAGAGAGCAACTGCAAGAGCTGAGCAGGACCCCCAGGCCATCGACTTCTGGGCCCCTGGTGATGACGGCAGAGAGCTGGTATCAGGCAGTACTCGAGGAGCTGGCAGAGGAAGACATTAAGGAAGTGGACGTGTTTCAGAGATCTCAGGAGGCTTGGGAGGGATTCCTCAATGTAACAATGCAGGGGCCTAAGCTGGTGATGGCAATGGTGGCTGCCCTTCTGGATGATGAAGGATATGATGTTGATGAAAGCAGGATGGCCGACATCAGGAAGGTGGCAACAGAGAGAGTGGACCTATTCTGTGGCAGTGCAAATGGTGATCGAATCTGGAGGGCAATTTGTGAGGACCAGCAAGAAATCATTAGAGGAAGGGCTGAGAAGGTGGTCGCAGTTCCAGATGAGCTTTAAACAATTCCTTTAATGATGATGAACAACATACATATACTGTTGATCAATGTCAATGGATTGCGGGATAGTGTTAAAAGATGGCAGCTTTTCAGATGGCTTAAAGTCAGGAGGTATGATGTGGTGTTTCTTCAGGATGTTTGGGCTTATGACGAGTCAGACTATGAGATGTGGAGTAAAGAATGGTATGGTGGAGCAGGTTGGAATAAGCAGATGGGCGTCTTGGTTGGTGTAGGCAAAGGGGAGCTGGTGGAGGTAGAGATCTATGGTGACAGATTGATCTGGAGAAGATTAAAGGGTGGGGCAGGTGATACCTTACAGCAGTAATGGTAGTAATGGTGGTGTGGCGATAACATAAGATAATTACAGCCAAGTGGCGTGAATCATGTGAATCGGGTCAAGCGATTTACATATTCAGCAGGCAAGTATATTTCATATCACTTAGAATAGGCTTCAATATGATCGAGGAGTGTGGCAACATGCACAAAAACAGACTCGCGATGGCTCAGATACCACCCCAGATCTCGGTATACCATTACACCTTGCTGGCAAGCAACACAGATCGCGTTTGAGATGCTGCTACGATTATTCGATTTATAGGCATGCCAAATGATAATCTTTGATTTGGCGACCTAATTATGTGACACAATTGGAATAGCCACAAATGAAACTGCAGTCATCGCATATATCTGTTGTAAATAATTTTTTAATGGCTTTTAGACTTTATCGCATGGAATTTGGAGTTCCCTGTCATGTTTCTTACTCCGTGCTTGCCAGAGAAGTTCCACAACTGCTACCGAGGCATGAGGCTCTAGAAGAATGTGCTTTATTTTGTCTCTGTTACAGGTTCAAACGTCAGAAAATTGACATTGTGCATACTCACTACGAGATGATGTGGCCGAACTGTTTGTCATACAATAGCAAAGTCACATGGGACTACCGCTCCGTTAGTGCAACATCACAACCTTCAGTTCGTCTCACCGCAGCATATTTGGAGCCAGGCACATGCACCCGCAACATGCAACGTGGCTAAAACAAGCGAGCTGATCGCATGGCAAGCATCCCTACTGCGCGTGCGCCACTACTGCGCGTGCGCCACTACCTACTATTTTTGGTGACAGCGGAATCATTCCATCATGCCACAGTGATGTCCTTTATATATATACATTGTCACTACTTTTTTTTCCCAAAAGTATTGGCAACATGAAAGCGGATAGATCATCGCTGAGGCATTCCTCAGTTCCACGAAGTGCTCTTTTTTTTTTTTTTTCCAACGCTTAAGTGTACTGGTGCCTGCCTGTTTCAACTCGCATATACCTGTTCTTATTATCGATTTGAAAGACTTGATAATGTTGAGTGCGCGAAAGAGGTCGGTGTTGAATAATGATTAGCCCATCATCCGAACATTTAAGCAATAACACATTTGTTTCCCGATAGCATCCGCAAGTATTCCGATGCTTCGGCGCTTTTGGTTTGGAACTCAACCCTGCACAAAATAAGTCGGCGCATGGTGTTGAATCAGTCATGACCTCTGGTTACACCCAAAGATTTCCTACCAAAATATTGCGTACTTAGTGTACACATGTGTATTCAATGGTACCCAATGTACAGTAACAGAATTTTATGATGGCCATTCTCTGGCTACTTCTCCCTCTTCGCCTTACTATTGTACTTCACTAAAACATGAAACCTCCTCGACAGCTTGACTGTGGCCCCGAAATGCATATTGCATTTCTTAAACTTTACTTCAATGTAAACACATGCTTAAAATATCTATTAGGAAATATTATGCAAAAGTAACACCTTTACCTCAAACCTACAAACTTGCCATGGACTGAAGTATATCATAACAAATATAAAAATGGCATTGTGGCAGCTGTAAAAACATCCTTTTCTGTGATAATATGCCAAATACTCTGTAACAGTTTTCAGTAATATGGTTTGCAAAAGCCGACATCGAATACTGGCTTCACCCCAGAAATTGACTGCGCAATGGACTATCATTGTAAATACCCAGATAATTTCAATCTTCCTTATGACAAGTTGTTGACTCAACAGTCGACTGTGCAACAATTTCTGGTTGCAAAAGCTGACATCGAATACTGGTTTTTCTCCAGTGTAATAGAAATTTTCAATCTTCTTTCGACCAAAATATGCATGTCCATTGACTCACGATTGTGTGCATCAGCGTTGTGATAATCCCCAAATAATTTTTAGCTGAAATGTCAAACTACGTTACGCAGAGCACAAGGAAAGATCCCCGTGGAAATTCCAATTCAAATGGATATGTATTTGGGTGAAATACATGGTAGAAAACGGTGTTGAGATTTGCAACTCGTTATCTAAGTAATTTGTGACTTATATCAATATCATCAATGTCTGCGTCATCAGAAATCAACCATAATGCATAAAAGCAATATTAATAAAAATGCTGCTCTTTGTAAAATAGGTTATAAGCTCTGTATTGTCACTTTAGAGCATACACATACATACTACACCCAGTGTTCTGCAAACCTGACCTAAGCAAACTGAGTGCAACAGAAATATGATTCTTGTTTAAGAAAAATACAACTAGAGATAAACCTGATCTAAGGCCAAACCTGATCTGAGGCAAACCTGATCTGAGGTGAAACCTGACCAAATCATACCCGGTCCATCTTCAAACCCAATCTGAGGCAAACTCTATCAAAGATCAAACCTAATTCAAATAATAGCTGATTTGAGGCCAAACTTAATCTGAAGCAAATCTGACCTATCTCTAAACCTAAGACCTAAAGTAGATCCAAGTTAAAAATGAATATATATATAGGTCATGTAACAAGAGTTATTACAATGACAGTCTGGCTGTTCCTAGCTATTTAGGGGCATGGAAGCAAAAGCTAAGACCGAAGCTGAGGTACAAAGGAGAATAGAAACCTGGTGAATTGAATATATTTTAGAACAAGTAAGTATCTGTCAAGTTGTGGGACTATATAATTAATTATCAACCACTACATATGTGGAATCATAAAATGTGCCCAATAAAGATAATGCATGCAGAACAGAGAGTATGGGCTAAATTATCAGAATAAAGGTTCAGCAAAATAGTTAGGATGGCTATTAGGTAGAGTGATCTGAATTGGCTGAAGGGTTAGTCACAATGCTAAGCTGGAGATTCACATCAAATTTATTATGGTCAATTGTTGAAATATAGCTAGATTGTGCTTGATAAGAAGTCCAGTATATCTGATATGAAATCAATTTGACAAACTTTCAGTTTTGAGATAGAGTTCTTCAGAATGAGTATAATAAGCAATCTAAAAAAAAATAAAACAAATTTGTACAACTCTTATAAAAACTGGAAATATGTCCCAATATATTTGCCAAGTATCATGAGATCCAGATTATTGATATATTGGAAAGTCTCTATCATATTGATCTCATCTATTATGATAAGATTCTATTTAGTTATAGATCATTATTTGTTAACTATATAATTTGTAATGAATTTTATTATTAAGTTTTTTTAATAATATCTTTATAGTTTCTTAAAACAGATTGATATTACTTGTAGATAATATGATTTTAGCAGAATCAATATTTAGACTACTACTGTAGCTGACACTATAGAGTATGATCATCTCTGGGAATATTTTGGCTATAATTTTCAAGAATAAATATCTCTTTATAATAATTTACTTCATATTATTTACTAGATAATTAAATGTTTCAAAATCCCAAATATTAAGTATATTAGACAATGCATCCATGACCAAGTCCTTTATTATATACTATTTTTCAAATGTAACTATTTCACTTTTTGAACTAAGTTGTAAATTACTAGTATACTGATGGGGTGGGTTCAGATTTATTAGACTGATATATTGGTATAAAGGTCTTTAGAACTCTACACAAATTGAACAGGTCTACACATATCCTGGAGGCTATTTCTTAAGATTTATATGATGACCTTTATATACATAGTTTACAATAATAAAAGCAAACTGACAGATTCTAAAACTGGAGAAGCAGATTATCAAATGTGTGTAAAGTATGACACAGTGATGGTAATGACACCAAATCCAAAACAAGTAACACCAGTATCAATCAGCTATATGAAAATCAACAAATATTAGATCTCTATGATAAAGGTAGTAATTTATATATAACTTATATAAGTGAATTCCTGACTTTTAGTAATGAGCTTTTAACCATATTTCATTATAGTTTATTATATAGAAAGGGATATAAATTGATAAGAAAGTTTTTTTATATTGCTTAAACATTCCAATTTAGAAGTTCATATAACTACTTACATGACTACTTTTGTTTTTTTTTTTT